>VWZK01013447.1:5108-17966 GCA_013396935.1 Baryphthengus martii | reverse complement strand
ATTTGAGCAAATTAAAATTTCATGCGGAACTACATGATCAATGAGACAAAACAAAACTACAGAAATAAATACACTGAAAATTTAATTTGATAGTATTTGTACAGTAAGTGTGCAAATAAAGACAAAAAAGTTTAAAAGTTACTGGAAATGGCTATTTCTAACCATGATTTTTTTTTTGTCTCTGGGTCTCATTCCATCTTCTTTAGTTGATTCTGTTATTGTGCTTAAGACTTAGAATTTTTTCTACTTAGAAACCAGATAAGAATTTTTTTAATGCTTTCTGGGTTTTTGTTCTGGGTTTTTTTTGTGTGAAAGAAGGAGGAAAAGTAGAAGTTAGAAACAGAGAAAATAGTAGTAAAGAACAGAAAAATAATGCTGTGTATATTGCTTTTCTAAAAGAATAAATTCTTTCTATATCTTCAGTTTTACATATTTAAAAAAAATATAATCTCTTCAAATCAAAAGTAAAATTAATTTTATTTTAATTTAGTGCCTTTTATACTTCTAATACAGACAGCTGATTCAAAGTGGACTTTTGCTGTGTACATAAGTGACTGGTAATTGTTCAATATGTAGCTATGTGGTGAAAATCAGAAACTACTTAAAGAACAAGCAATGTTAAAAATCATTCAGAGAAGGTAGCAGTTCCGCAGAAACAAAACAGTTCCCATTTCGTCAAAATATCTGGGAATCCACAGTCCAAAGTCACAAGATTTTCCATTATGACATGTGACTATGATGCTGCCATTTCTCACTATCTCTAAATGCCTTTTGGGGAAGGAAAAGAATTTCCAAAGATCATCTTTGGTGGTATTGCAAATTATTTTCAATTACAAGCAAAAGAAAACCAAGATAAAGTTCAAATTGCCATTTACAGTTTTTATTTCCCCTATTTTTATTTGCTAGCTTGCAGAAGAAAACATGCATGTTTTTTAGGTTTTATTGGGTTTTTTGGATCAGTTTGCCATGTCTTACAAATATTGCATTGCACAATATTCCCATAACACCCATGCTGAAGATTTCACATTTTATGACTTTCTTTCATAAATGCAAGAAACTTTGCTTCAACATCCTAGCACAACTCCATCTCCTGTCATCACCTCAGACCACCTCTGTGGAATAATTTCAACACAACATGGAAAGCTGACCTTTTTCAATGACCCTAAACAAAACCAAGATCTTTTGTTTTGGCTGGGAGAGAGTTAATTTTTTTCACAGCAGCTAGTATGGGACTACATCTTGGAGTTGTGCTGAACCCAGTGTTGATAACACATGGATGTTTTTGTTACTGTTGAGCAGCGCTTACACACAGGGCTTTTTCACTCCTCACACCGCCCCACCAAGCGAGTAGCCTGGAGGTGTAGAAGAATTTGGGAGGGGGCACAGTTGCGACAGCTGACCCCAGCTGGCCAAAGGAATATTCCATTCCATATGATGTCGTGCTCAGCATATAAAGCTGGGGGAAGAAGAAAGAAGGGGGAGAGATTCAGAGTTATGACATTTTGTCTTCCTAAGTAAATATTACATGTGATGGAGCTCTACTTTCCTTGAGATGGGTGAACACCTGCCTGCCCGTGGGAAGGAGCAAATGAATTCCTTATTTTGCTTTGCATGTGTGTGCAGCTTTTGCTTTACCTGTTAAACTGTCTGTATTCAAACCCATGAGCTTTCTCACTTTTACACTTCTGATTCTCTCCTCCATCCCACTGGAGGGGAGTGAGCGAGTGGCTGGGTGGGGCTTAGTTACCAGCTGGTATTAAACCAGAACAAGACAACAGAAATAAGAGCATGACATTGGATCATCTGAGTCAGCAAAATACAATGTTGCATAATAGTTGGAGACCTCTCTGGTTCAAACCCCAAAGATTCATAGAACATCTACCTTTCATGCTTCCAAATAACAAAAGCAATAATGTAAAAAAACAAACCCCAGAAACTCCAGACCTCAGAGTAAGAGGTCAAAGGCATTGTTAGTATCTTAAATCTTTGCAACTGCAGGTCACCTGTTGGCAAGCAAATGATGGTAAGCAAAATTTTTGAAGATATGACTGTGCCTAGTCTGCCTATTACAATAAATTGATACCACTTGGACTGGCTCATCACTCCTTCTCATTGCCCTCTAGACAGACAGGCAAGGTGAAAGTGATGGAGCAAGGAGGCCCAGTTAACACCAGAGACCATCATCTCAGTGTAGAAGACTAGGAATAGGGCTCTGCTGCAAGACCTTGTCACAGAAGACCAAACAGCCTGCAGTGAAGAAGATTGGTCTCTCAAAATCAAAGAAAATATGGCTGATGATAAACTTTGTAAGTCACAGACTGAGCAGCAGGCGAAATGGGAATTACAGCACAAATCAGGAGGCTTGAGGCTTCAATCTAAAGGCAAAGTCTACAGTGATTTTTGTAAGCAGCAACCAGAGACCAAGGGTCTCCTATCTAGTTTCTAATGGTTTCTAATGCTCCTTCTGCTACAGGCAAACCCAGCTGAAGTCCCAGAGAAAACAGTAATTGGCAATGAGAAGCTAATGACTCAAAAAAATCACCACAAAAGTATGGGAGACTGACAGGAAATCCCCAGCTTTTGATAACTGGATAGCTATATGCAGATGGTTTGCCTGCTGCTGTGGCTTAGATCAAAGCAGAGATTTTCAAAAAAGAAATACGTAGTGTTGCAATAATGTTGCAAATATTATTCTACCTTTCTGCATACTTTCTTAGACTCATTACACCATCAAAGAAAGATCCTGATTCTCCTTTTGGCTGACTTTGACATAAATTCATGAGCTCCCATGGAACCTGATGGGAGCCTGGGGAGCCAGTGCTGCTCACTGTTTGGCAGAATGAAGGTCTGAGAGTACGCACTTAGAAAATGAGATCCTGTTCACAGGATGGGACTGGTTTCAGTAGAAATTAGATATTTGCTGTTCATAGGATCTTCACTTCCTGAGTGTATTCTTCATTTTAGAGCCTACAAAATACTGGTTTATGGCATGTGCCTCTGTTTTGCTTCCAGTGCATATACACAACAGTGTGGGTCCAAACCTAACTATTGTATAAAATAACCCACAAAATCCTTCTGCTCTTTACATCTATAAGGAAAGTGCAAAAATTAAATTCATCATCTATCATGTAAATGATAGATATCATATAATATCAGTAAATATTAATATAAATCGTATAATATCAGTAAATGTTAACCTTACCAGAGTGGCTGGTCACAGGTAGGGACAACAGGGTATCCTTATGCCTCTATTAGATTAACGTGAATTTAATAGTTTAGATACTATAATTAGTGTTCACTTGTTCCAAGTTAGCTCAAAATATTTTACAGATTATTATTCAGGTGATAACCAAAGCAGGAGTTGTCTCCAAAGCAATTGTCACATTTCTCTATACTTTGTTTTTGTCTTTGTGCAGAGCCCAAGGAAGCAATGAAGCAAAGGAACAAGGAGGAAAAGGTTTAAAACTCAGAGGAAAGACACAGATAAGCTATTTTTTTACGTTTCTGCATGAAAATAATTCTTTCAATTCCCAGCATTTTTCAGCTGTTTCAAAGACATCTGTTGGTGATGTACTGCCCCCTTCAATAGATTTAAAATCTGGCAGTGCTATGATCTTACTGTGGAGATCTGGTGGGAATTAGTGTATGCATAGCATCTTTAAATGAATGGAAACTTTCTCATCTCATGACTGTTCACATCCTATAATTCCAGATTTACTATAAATGACAATTGACGCATTGAACTGCCATGATATTCACCTCAAAGAATATTAATAATTTAATGCCTATCCCCTTTTAAAAGAAAATTATGCTTAACAGTATGTTTATGAGAAAATTTTGTTGGAATCTTTCCTAAAAGTCTCAAAATGTCAGTTATAGAGACATTATTGCAAAAGATGTATCTTAATAAAAACAAACAAGGGACATATATACTGACTGTCTAAACAATTTGGCATGAGAAAAAAATGTGGAAATATTCAAGTAAAACATAAAAAAGTAAAAAATGTCCATGACTTCAATGATGTACAAACCCTCAATAGTATCTATCTAGACTGCTGCACACCAACACTATGAGATCATAACTCAAGTATTTTTATTTGAATACATATTTTAATGTGAACATCTTTTCTCAATGCCTGCAATATTTCCCCTGTTGTTACCATGCCAAAGAAATGTCCAAAGCCAGATTCTCTTCATTTTTTCCCCTTTG
Source organism: Baryphthengus martii (assembly GCA_013396935.1). Lineage (NCBI taxonomy): Eukaryota > Metazoa > Chordata > Aves > Coraciiformes > Momotidae > Baryphthengus > Baryphthengus martii. The sequence goes on along the minus strand of VWZK01013447.1, from coordinate 13,756 downwards.
GCATTGGTCTACAGATTCCCTCACTGACCTTCTGAAAAAAAAAAAATTAAAAAAAAAATAATTAATACATTTATCTATTTATCATTAAATGACTTTGCTTATGACTTTACTTTCCACACACTTTTTACAGTGTCTCAGGTTACACAGTTTTCCTGCCATATTTTTTTTCAAATACAGAAGAATCAAGGGGTTTGAGATGGGAAGAGTGCTGCAGCTAGGGGAGAGTGTAAGGTGGAGAGAGAAAAGGGGAGACAGGAAGGCATGACTGGATTCACTGACCCTTCACAACCCCTTGTCCCCTGACTGACCCAAGCTGCCTCTACTCCTTCTCTTGACTCTTCCAGAAACCACTCAGCTGCCATGAGATAATCAAATTTTGCTGACCTAAGAATGAGGATAAAGTCATTCTGCCTTCAGTCATGAGGGATAGTGAGGCAGGAAGATAGGGTTTTGCTTTCATGGATGAGAAGTCTGGAGATGGCTCTGAAAATAGTCATAAAATGCATAAAACACCGGTACAATGTACACATTCCTGCATATTTGAAAGAGAGAAAAAAAAAAAGTGAAAAGCAAGGAGTTCGACTCACCAGGCCCTCCATATATGGAATTTCCATCCACATCAGCTGGAGTTCAGTATATGAAAGGCTCACAGAAGCAAATCCAAAAGGATATATAAAGCCAGTAAAGATTTTTTTTTTATTATTTCTTTTTATGTGAAACCTGAAGCATTTAGCTTACTTCACAGAACAGAGGGCTACCCTGAAGGGTTCTATAATCAAAATAGAACTTGGAAAACAGAAATATAGTTTAATTTAAATAGAGCACCTCCCCATTCAGCATGCATTTTTCCTACCCCCACCATATAAAAATTCCTCCCAAGGAAGAATGTAAAGTGCAGTCATTTATTAAGTAAGAAAAACAAAATTCTTGCAAAAAGTAATACTGTATGTGGTGGAAGCTGCAAAAGACATTAAGTCAAATTTAGAAAGTCTAAACTTGTGAATTCCAAGCACGGTTGTGTAATATTGCCCAGAATAGTTCTGTCACTCTAGCAGGAACAGACACAAAATATATTTACTTACATGCATAAGGAAAAGTTCTTTCCGCTATGCAATTTTACATAATCAGAACTCAATGTACAACATATACCAGGAAAAAAAATTATTTGTAAACCACTAAAATCAGTACATTGTTCTTGATTTATCGAGACAGAGTTTTAAGACTCAAAAAAATGCATTTAACAGAGCTAACAGAGAAAAGCAGTAGCTGAACTATGAATTTTTCCAACTAGAGTAGCTATGTTTTTTGCTGTATTGAGAGGATTAACGGCAGGCCCAATAAGATTTCATGCGCTATATGAAAGTACTAAGTTCAAGAAAACAGATCTAAATATAATTTAGCATAATATAATATAAAACGACATGCTGTTATAAACGATGGAGTGTGGAGAAATGCATATATTGATATATGAACATATATGAGTAAGAAAGCACAGGAATATATCAGCGAAATATATCTTATCAGAAATGCACAGTCATTTCAGTAACAACCAGCTAAAACTTGGTTCTTCCAGCTTATCTGATGGACTTCTCAGGAGTTTGTACTCCTAAAATTTTGCCTTAGTGTTCTGGCATCCGGATCTCAGCACTGAAGACTCCAGGTTTGTTAAAACCTCATGTCAGTCTTACTATGCACGCTGTCCCCATATGGGGACTTCTTCCCCGTCCTAGAGTGGCCTGCAAGCTTCTACCTGCACACCAGCATCCCCAGCAGACCTAACAAAAAAGTTAGGTAAAAAAGCTGGAGTTTCCTGAGGATGTTCTAATTACCTGATCATGTAATTCTGAACAACAGTGAATTCAAACATGTGGTACTGAGGGAAAAGACTATTGCCTTATAATTTTGGAAAATTATTCTTCCTTGATGTACAGTTTTGTGGATGCCACTTACTTCAATGTGAGGTATCATCTCTAACATGGAGCTTACATTCAAGACATGCTGTAACGTTTGGGAAATTCATCTCGTGCTTTCAATAAGTAAATCCCTTCTACATTTGTTGCCCACACACGCTGCTGTAAAATCACAAATAGAAAACAGCACTCATTCCGCTCTTCCTGAAAACTTTAAAAATTATGATAGATTAAGTGTCATGAATATTTCTTAGTTTATGCATACTCTTAAGTGCCTTTTAACACTTGAGATTTAGAAGTGTTTGTCCTTTGAGGGAAATGAATATGGTTTTCTTTGACATAATAAGACCAAATTATATCTGTCACAGAGGAAAATGCTACATTTGTGTCTCCAGGCAATCCTTTCACACTGATAGGTCTAATTCGTCCAAGGAGTGTAGCAAATCCAAAAAACTCTTCTGCGTGCTCTGTTTTATGTTTAGGCCCATCATTCAGCTCACAGATGTGAAAAGACAAGTAACATACACTTACACAAAATAACCTATTTCAGGTTATTATTTTCACATTTATATTAGTTCAGCCATTATTTTGAGATCATATTTTCTCATATAAATACTATAATGGAGTTTGATATGCTTTCTTCCATACTAGTTTCATCTATTTTCATAATCCTTGTCTATCCTGACATGAAGCTCCACTGATAGAAAAAAAAATCAATTGAGATTCAGGGTAGTGGGAAATCATGTAAGAACATTGGATATTGTGTATCCAGTCATCTATGGGGAGAAAAAGAATCAAATACTGTCCTGACAAAAGACTCTTATTCACTTCTTTTTGAAGAAAATGAATTAATTTAATTTCTCTGCGTTCAAATGTTAGTGTTACTTTTGATATTTTGTCTTTCCCTGAAGTCGTAAATGCCTATCTGGTTCTGTTACAGCTACAATGCTTGCTTTAAAATGTCTATCTTATGCACCTGAACATTTTTTTTTAAAAGATGTGTTCATTCACTGCAGGACACTTAACAGGGGTGTGTAAAGAGAGAGAGATGGAGAGAAAGCTCAGAAAAGGAAGCCAAGTGCTGCATTTTGCTGATGTCACCCCAATATGTCTGATCAAATGACGGATCAGCATGTGAAGAAAGGTGAATCTAAATTACTCCAAAAGAGTCAAGATGGTCCAGTTTGAAAACTTTTGGTCTTTTTCTCTCCTCTGTAATCTTGCCTTGACATCCTAATCGTACTCCCTCAAAGGGGACAAAGAGCATCACTAGGCTTGTGGGTTGCTAAAGAAAAGATTCAGACTAAAAGGGAGGGTAAGACCAGAGAAGCAGGTCAATGACTCCACTTTGGCTGTTATTTAAAAGCTTTTCCTCCTTATTAATCTTTCTTCTCCAGAACCAAAGAAGAAGTGTAAATTTCTGTTTAAATTGAGCAGAAAGTAATTTCTCTGTATGAAGTAATAAAAACACCATGAGAATTGACCATGTGGCCAGCTCTGTTGCACAGGATTCTATAATTCTAATGTGAAACCCCTGTGGACCTTCAGGACACCAGAGAAACATCCTAGAAACACTGGTAAAAGTGGATTCAGGAAGAACTTAGGAGTTGATGCTGTTACTTACTACCAAATAAGAGTTCATGTATAAAGATCTTGCAAGCATGACATGCTAGAGCCTGGAACATAGGCAGGACAGTTCATTAACTCTTACACCGCACAACCAATAGCACAACCAGATGACAGCTAGCATAAGTTCTACCTATCCTTCAGCACGATTTTCTTCTCCTAAAATGCTTCCTGTCTTTTCACAAAGGAGACATTAAATTTTTTTTTACCAACTCCATAAAAAATGCAGTCACTCTATTTTCTGTGAGTCGGATTGTAATAAGAAACTATTCAGTACTCCTGGATTCTGCTAGACTTTCTTTCTCCTTCTGTACAGGCAAGATTTCAAAATATTTGAGGGTCAAAATACTTTTCCAATACAAAGGATACTTATTTCAAACTGGTTATTATATGTACATTTTATCTACAACAGCATTATGCAATGATATTATTTTTTTCCTATAACTGCTTATTTTATGTAAAGAATAATCTTACTCTAGTTACTGAAATGTGAGAGTAGCAGTGAGTAAGGAGATTAGATGCTATATTTGAGCAAGCAAATCAATAACTATGTAATAATAACATATGTGTTACAAGGATTTTTCCTTTGGGTAGAGAAGGACAGAAACTTACAAAATATTTTTGTGTCTATCAGTAGTATTAACCCTCTCTGGGAAGTGTGAGGAACAGAAAACGAGCCTGAATACACGTTATACATAGCACAGTTTGTGTTCCCTCTCTGTTTGTACAGACTAATATTTGGGAAAACACTTTTTTCACTTTAATATCAGAAAATTATTGTACTCTTCTAGTTACTCACTAGCAACTGTGAGAAAATTACCTTTAACTATGGCTAATTTAAGATAGATCATAAATCAAAAGTCAAAACAGATCTTTGCCTTCAATAAAAACTGCATGAACGCATGGGAGCTTCAAGTGGTTGTGCTTTAGTCATGCTATAATAGCAAAACATCACTTATAGTATGTTAGAGATGAATCTAGTAGAGTTACAAACTACAAGCTGCAATTCACTGTTAATCTTCTGAAACAGTCCAGAACTCCTGAGGGTACTTTTTCTGAAAGTATATTTAATTATGCAGAATAGGAAGTCATCAGTCCACCACACAGGTGCATGTGCACTTGTCTGACTGTATTCACCATCAAAATATGATTGCCAAATTCTTTTTAAAAAACAGTCTACTTAGACATACAGTATTTTCTCAGTGGATTTCTTCCTGCAGGAACACATTAAGAGATGTTCTGGGTCAGAACAAAGGTCTTCTTCATTATCCTGTCTCCAAAAGTGGCCAATAGCTTATGTCTAGGAAGGAAGATAAACACAGGAACATGTGTATGAATTCTTTACTCAAGCATGACATGAGTATAATCAGTACTCATAATTAATGCTGATACCAATTTTTCATCAAGAATTTAATTTTCCTTATGTTCTTCAGCATCACAAAATTAAAACACCCTAAAAATGTGTTTAAACAGTCACTATTGCAGACCAGATCTCATCTAGAGAACTGATAAAGAGCTTGGTGAAAAACTCAAATTTGGGTCTTTTTGAAGACACAATAAAAACTAGAACATTTTTCAGTTTGAACAAAGACATCTACTATAGACATGACAAACTCAGTTTGATTTTTGAATCAGAATTTACTGACATTTTGCATTTGATATTCTGTTCTCTGCTTCTCTATATTTTTAGTTTATTCCTTCAGATGTTACGACTCAGAAGACTCCTCAAAGTGCCTATGCAAATGCTGATAATCATTTACAAATGCAAAAGCAGAAATAAACACAAAAAATCTCTTGCATATTTTCAATTACACATTTAAGAAGATGTTTGACAGTATCATCCCATTTTAATACAGTCCCCATGAATGTGGTTTATGAAAGAGATGTAGATTTTATTTGTCAGCATAAAGCAAAGATTTGAAAGCTTCTAATCAATATATATCTTCAGTCATAATGGAAAGCAGTTCCTAAATGGCAGCTGCAAATCTGTCTGCTTAAAGGCTGAGCTATAGCTAAGTTTTAGAGGAAAACTAGTAGGCTTTAGTTTAAGTGACTTAGGGCTCAAGCAATGTAACACTAAAAGAAAACCTCAAGGCCCAACTCTCAGCTAATGTAAATCAGTCCAGTTGCTCTGTAAACAGATGCAGGATTATACCAGCTGAATATTGGCTCTTGTTCTTGTTCCTTAATAAATGTCTGCTCCAAAAGACACACGTGAAGCAGGCTTGTTAAGAGACAAACTACAGCATTTTTATTAACTGCAAGAGTACACAGATCAACTGGTCTTTGCTTACATTGACATGAGTACACCATTACACAGTACAAGCAATAAGTTTAATACTTAGGCAAGTGACACCATACTAATATTAAATCCAATTTACTCCAACATATAAACCTTTCAAAACATGGTTAATTACTTTTCATTAGTTCTGAGTGAGATAAGCTGTCAAGCACCAAAGTGACTCAAGACTTTCAGGTAGCCCAGGGTATGCAGCAGCATTGTTCAATTTAGAGTGGCAGCAATTTCATGCTCCCTTTTCTGAACACTTTCCTGCTTTGTATGACTAATTTTACAATGTGCTTCAATATAGCTTGGTGTATACTAATTTACAATGTGTTTCTATATAGCTTGGTGACCAGTGAATCTTACCTACCAATGAAACTCCTTAGGATTTAGTCATTTGAGATGCTCATATCAATCCCAATTTGCATATCAAAACCCAAAACCCTTCAAATCTAAAAGGGCAAGCAGCACCTCCAGAAACTTTCATATTTTCATGTTCAAGCTGCATATTTCAAGCATGAAACATAGTAGTTAGAAAATGAGTATCAACTAGTTTTAAGGACAGATAGAACATGGAAGGGTTTCTGTTATTATTTCTGCTATTTTTTCTGTTAAAAGTTTGTCAGCAATTACAAAGATAGACTCATAGAATGGTTTAAGCTGGAAGGAACTTTAAAGATTATCTAGTTCCAACCCCTCCTGCCATGGGCAGGGACAACTTCCACTAGACCAGGTTGCTCAAAGCCCCAACCAACCTGATACTGAACCCTTACAAGGAAGTGCCATCTTCAGCCTCTCTGGGCAGCCTCATTACCCTTATTTTAAAAAGTTCATCCTTGTATTTAATCTAAATCTATGCTCTTTTAGTTTAAAACTATTACACTTTCCCCTATCACTATACTCCCTGATAAGAGTTCCTCCCCATCTTTCCCATAGGCCTCCTTAAAGTACTGGAAAGCTGCTGTGAGTTCACTCTGGAGCCTTCTCTTCTCACCAGCCCTCTCATCTTGTCCTTATCCGGGATATGTTCCAGCCCCCAGTCATCCTCGTGGCCCTCCTCTGGGCCCACTCAAGCAGGTCCATGTCTTTCTTATACTGAATGCCCCAAAGCTGAACTCGATGCTCCAGGTAGGGTCCCACAGGAGTAGAGTAGAGAGAGAATCATCTCCCTTGACCTTCTGGCCACACTTCTCTTGATGCAGCCAAGGATATGGCTGGCTTTCAGGTCTACAAATGAATATTTTTGGGTCATATTTAGTTTTTCAACCACCAGTACCCCCAAGTCTTTTTCCACAAGGCTGCTCTCAATCCCTTCACCCCCCAGCCAGTATTTGCGCTTGGGATTGCCTCAGCCTAGGCTCATACGACCTTGTTGAACCTCAAGAGGTTTACATGGGTCCACCTCTCAAGCTTCTCAAGGTCCCTCTAGATGGTATACTTTCCCTCCAGCATGTTGACCACATGACACAGCTTGGTGTCATTGGCAAATCTACTGAGGGTGCATTTGATCCAACTGTCCATGTTACTGACAAAGATATTAAACAGGACCAGTACCAACACTGAACTCCAAGGAATGTTGCTTATAACTGATCTCCACTCAGACATCTAGCTGCTGACCGTGACATACTTCTCAATAATGAGATTTGCTATTTCTTGAAGTATCATTGCTTGTCTCTCAAAATCTGTGTATTATAAAATTTCTGATCCATTTTTAAAGAGAATTTAGTATTACTTGAATAGGTGAATACATGCAAAACTCAGAGCACCAAAGTTCTTAGAATATAAACAAAATATGGCACAAGTATAAAGATACTCTTCTTTATCATACAGATTTCACTTGAGTAGAGGAAGGATGAAGTCTTGCCTTCTTTAACCCAAACAAAGAGTACCAGACTATTGTCTGTAGGATTTCAATGCATGTTGAGCTGCAGTGAAACTTGTTTGATATTGGCCTCTTTGTGTAGACTACCCTCAAGGATGCTGACTGATTCAAAACGTCATTTTAACTTCACTAAGGATATTTGCATATGTGGAAAACAATCCATATGTCAAAGAAAATGTTTTGGATTTTTTGTCCTATCTTTTAGAAAACCTTCTATTCTATATTTAAGGATGAAACCTAAATAAAAACTCTAGTCAAATTACAGACAGAATTAATTCCTTATTGAATAATTTAGATACTTAATATAAATTCTATCGAAACCCAACAGTATAATGCCTTTCACTTTATATTTTTCATATTTTTCTTAGCATTTTGTAGTGAAAGGCCGTCATCAGCTTCTTTCTCATGATCCACTGAACTAACGTAGGTGATAATGACCTTTAACTACTATCAGTCAGTAATTTATTGTGTAATTCAATTATGCAGGACCATTGTACTATACACACTTCTAGTGAGTTCAAGGTTCTATGACCAGTTTTTGCCCTCTGTCTGAGAGGTAAAATACTGCACTCAACACAGGAATAATCCTCACGTCTCCTTACTGATTAGATATTTAGAATGAAGGGCACACCACGATTTTGAGGAACATATGTAAGGTTCAGATAACCTACTGACCAAATGAATGCAAATCATAATGTCATTTTCAGTATTTTTCAATAATTCTTGGTGCTTAAGATGTTGGATGCATTTTAAAGGCTCTAGCATGCATCCTGTTGAGATTGTTTTATTAGTTAAAATTATGTCAATTTTGGCATATATTCAAAATGAATTCTGTATGTAGTGGAAGTAACATAAGATTCTCTGGTTTGATTTATATGGGATTTGAACAACTGTGGCCATTGTCTAAACTTGGGAAAATGAAGGAAACTTAGGTAAAAGTAACAGT
>VWZK01013446.1:62613-109915 GCA_013396935.1 Baryphthengus martii | reverse complement strand
TTCTGACGTATATATGTGCTTATCTTTCCAGTCAGCTGCAAAAGTGTTCATCTTGGCTGAGCAAGCCCCCTCCAGACATCTGAGCGGTGCTCTCCTGCCTAAAGAGATGAGATCCAAAACGAAGGCCATGCTGGTTTTAGGCAGAAAGTCATTAAGTACTATGAGTGGTCATGTTGAGTATATTAATTTCAACCACCCTGGGATTTCCAGCTGAAAGGCTTCGACAGGGATTCAGCCAAGAGGAAGGAGAGAAAGTTGTTCCTCCCTAGGAAGCTGGCTAGACCATCACGGAAAGCAGGGCAGGGTGCTTCAGGACAGCAATTCCTTCAGGGGTACACAATAATGGGATCTCCTCATATTTGATTCCAAGGTTAGCGACAGTTTTTGTCCTAACTGAACTGCTTTGGTTTTTCTCCCGTTTGTTCAAACTACACCCACCCACTCCCACAGTAATAAATCTTTGCCCAGTCTGGAAAGTCAAGACCTGGCTGCACACGGATTTTCAAATTTCTATCCCTCTTGCAGTACGGCCACAGACATTACAAAGTGTGCCCTCGGAAAATTATCACTACCTTGAAGACCCAGACGGAACCATAGACCTACATGGGATAGAAAATTGACGGTCTTCTAGAACAGCAACACTAGCAGACAAATGAATACAATTCTTTCAGTTCTACACAGTTTAACGTGAACAGAATCAAGGATTCTGACAGTACAGATGTCCCAGTACTCTGTATCTGATGTAACTTCAAAATCAGGTTGGACTTGACAGGTTGTAAGTAGACACAGCTATTTAGGAGAAATCCCCAAAATTAAGACACTCCAGCACTGAAGAAAGCAACAAACAAAAACTTCGGAAGTTTTCTTCTAAGATAAGCTATTGTAACAGTTAGATCTTTCTGAAGTAATTTAGTGATGCAAAAAAGTTGCACAAAAAGTTGTGTTCCCCGATATGTTAGATGGTTCAGGACTGTTTTGCATCTCTCCAGCATCTCCACATTTTCAGGTAGAAAACATGAGTGGAACACAAAGCGAGCACCAGTCTTTTGTACAGCACACCAAGTAAATGCCAAAAGCACTTCGGTCATTGTAGTAACAGCTCAGGTAATTTTTGTTCGGTTGGCTGACTGGGGTTTGTTTTTAATAAAGAAATAGTTCATTCTTAGTCAGCTCTTGAAAGTCAAGCCTGGTATGTTTAGATCCTTCTATATTTCCACACCCATTAGGAAATATTTTTAATTGCGTAACTTCTGTTACGTGCTGACAGGGATAAGGTTCCAGAATAGGGACTTAATGAAGTCGTTATACAGTTGGAATAAAACTTTCTTGAATACAAAGAGAAAGAGCGAGGATGGCCAAGAAAAAGGGTTGACTAGCATCTGACTGAAGGCAGTGTCTTGGCTCCAGGCAGTGTAATAAACAGCCACGCTCCAAGCTACACATGACAGAACTTCTTGTTCCCCCCGTGCCTGCGCTCACCCTTGCCAGAACCATTCTACTCCCCTAGCCTCCAAAACCACTCCAAACCAATGCACTCCACATATTTGTAGCACCTCTGGATAATACCCCTAATTACTGCCTCTGATTTGGCATCCAAATAAGAACTGAATTTGTCTTTATATGCAAAAGAAGAACTGTTTGTTTCAAATGCTCCTGCATGCTGGAGAACGTTACACAACGAAAAAGCCCGTTATGGCAGCACTGTCACTTTCTGAAGCCATACAACAGTACGTTGCTGTCTTCTTCAAAGTAGGGAAATATTTTTTCCTCCATCAAGTGAGTGTTATTTGATGAAAGAGAAGCTTTACTAGCTAATGGATAATGAAGGGTTTTCAGCAATGCCTCTCATCTACAGCCAAATGGAGGACAAGAAAAAGCAAATTGCTTCTTCAGTTAGAAAAATATCAGGGGTAATAATACAAGTGGAGCACATGAAAATAAATGTTTTGTTGGGTTTTTTTTCCTCACAGCTGTGTGAGCAGATACAGTATTGCAATTTTCCAGCTTACCTGCCCTTATGCAAAAATCATTCCAGCGAAAAAGTACTACTTTCATGGAAAATTATTACGAGAACCACATCTGTCAAAAGAGCACATCAGTCCCTCTGTACCACAACCGTTTGTAAGTAGTAACATCAATGGCTTTGGTAAAATAGCTCAACAGTTCTAATCCTGCTGCTTTTGATGAAAGTCAACATGAAGTTTGGCACTAAACGCAAGGCAGGAAGATTGAGAAAACAAGATGGACTTTTTATACAATATCCACTTTTCCACTGCTTCAAAGTTGAAATATATTGACCAGGTGGACTGGGAGTTTCCTTTTCCAAGGCCTGTGCCATACAAGCTCAGTCAAGGAGTAAAGGACGTTGAACTTTGGTAACAGAGCATCAACTTTGGTATCAGAGAAATTACAACCTACTGGGCTAGTAACATTGACTTCCTTAGTGCATTTATGGAAACTAATAAAAAATGATGAATAAACGTGATATATCATGGAACATGTAGGATAAAATCAAGAGGGGTTTTTCTAGGACACACAAATGTACACACAAGGGTCATACAGTATGAACAATTATTAATTTCCAGGAAGTTTGGGTTTTCTTAGAAACCATACAAAGGCAATGGAGTAAGAGAGAATGCACCCTCCCAGAGTGATTTCTGATAAAACATTAAGGGTAAACAATTGGTATAAACGCTCTGATTTCACAAGAAGTAGAGGTAAATTGTTAAGAGTGCCTTGAGATAGTAATTGCAACTTCCACTGCTCAATGTGGTATCAATGAGGGGAAAAAACAGTGAGGTTTGTAGGCTACAGATAAGCATATTAGCAAAAGAAACAAAATAAATATTTTGTAGAACTAAAGCTAACAGAACAGTGACAGGAAAAAGTGGACAATCTTGAGTTACGTGGCAGAAAAGTGCAAGCAATACACATGAAAAATGTAACAAACTGTACGCCCTTAACTCTGAATTAGCCATTCCTAATCAAAAAGTGGAACTTGCAAGTTACTTGGGTTAATTCATGAGATACAAAAAGTAAAGAAATCTTTGGCCTTTTAAATCAGAGATAGGAAATGTCTTCCCCAGAGAAGAGGCTATAGAAGATAAGGACTCATCAGTGTGGAATACTGATGCTGTCTGCCGGATCATACCACAGGCTGTACAAACTGTGCCAGCACACAAGTGTTGTGCCCATACACACCACAGCTGAAGCTCTCTAGAAAGCTGCAACTTGCTTTCAAGTTTCCCGATGAAAAGGGCTGAAGGGACAAAACAGAACAGGGCAGGAACACAGCCTTCATCTGCATGCTTTATCTCTTTACAGCCGATAACTTGAGTCAATCTGAATTTTCCAGAATCCAGATCTTGACCGTAGGCTACTAATGGTTATGTGGGGGCTTCACGGTAAACGGGAATAGAAATAACTTGCAGGGAAGCAGAGGAACAATTGCCAGGCGTATGAAGCAGGACAGGTCCTCAGGACTCTCTCTTACTAGATTTAGTTCAGGACAACTCTACTAGCTCAGCATTAAAGCTACTAGACACAAGAGTAAAATCAATTTCTAATAGACTATAGATATGCAAGAGGCAGCTACAGCACAGCACTTTGACTGGAAATGTTTAAAAACACACTGGATCTTTAACTCTGCTACACTTCCATGGGACTGTTTTAAAGGATTCAACTTGGCCAAGTGTCTCCCCTCAGTCTTGGTGAAATAATATAGTGGAAAACCAAAAACACAGACATCGGTCAATCTGTTTCAGGAATTTGATTCCCTGTATTTTTTCCTAATACTGAAACATTACTAAAATAAAAGTTTGAGGGTTATTCTCATCCAGCTTTTTTTTTTTTTTTTACCCAGTGTTTAAAAAGTCAAAAAAGGGACATGGAAAAGGGTGTCAGCCAACTGTACAGAGTTCATTCCAAAAGACTTTTTGTCATAATATGCTTGATCGCTTGATGTCACAAATGTATAGAACCCAGTGTCACAGTATCTCAATTATTGTTACTGTTTTGACATCATCAAAACATCTACCACGTTGATCTCAACTTTTTCAACCAAATAGGGCAACGTGGCCAAGGCTCAAAGTTCAAAAGCGTGAGCCATAAAGAAGCAAGACTAGAGGAACGCAGACCTATCTCGGCAAACACAGGGTAGGTGGTTGTTTCTACTACATGACAGACAAGACAGACATGACAGACAGGACAGCTCTTTCTGTCACCAAAAGAAATTTCACCCTCATTTGACCAACACTGTCATTTCAAATGGCATTCTGAAAGCCACACACAATACTGGAATTACTATATAGCCTTTAATTAGTTCCTGCTGCAACAAATGATTTGCTCTTACACATCATTTCAGGATATTCTTTTCCATTACCGTTTACTTTTTTTTTTATTCCGGTGCCCTACCCTGTTGCTAATTGTTTACTTTCCCCCTCCTCCCTTATGGAATTTTGTTTGGCCAAGAGCATCTTATTTGTCATGGATGTCCTAGTGGGAGGTAGGAATAGCAGAGCCACAGCAATTAATGATAAACAGACGCTATTTACAGATTAGTCTCAGTATACCACTGACAGAAGAAAACAGAGACCATTTTAAACCTTTGTAAAATCTAGAAATATCTTTCCGTCTCGTACACATCCCACTTGCTAGCATTGGGGGTAGGGGGGCTCTGCAGCATTTTAAGTGTGTTTTGGTACACAAGAAATCTGAAATGCTGTGCCTTGCTTCTGTATTCCCTCACACTCACAGAACACTCTTTACTGTAAACATCTGAGGAATTTAGGCTAAGGCCCTGTGCTCTTCTTACAACATAAAAGAACTGATACTTGTTTAATGTGAAAAGCAGAGTGAAGAATTTTTGACTTGCTGTCTATGACACACATTTTCAAAAGTGCCAACATTACTTAAAATTAAGAGCAGGTAATATGAAAAAATAAAATTGTATTTAGTTGTATAATTAAGCTCCAATCTTTAACTAAGGACAGGGATATGGCAGGATGAAGTATGTTCAGGATTTTGATACTAGTGGGAAGGGAAACTAATAAAGTCAAGAAAACACATCTAGGCAAGTGCCACGTACCTCAGAGTAAACAAACTTAAAGCAGAGAGGAACATAAAGGTGGTCAAGTCATGACACAGGAAGATCATTTAAGTAACACTGAGGTGACAACAGAGGCTCCTCCCGAGACGTACAACTGAAAGCAGAAGCAACAAGCCACCTACTGACTTTTCACCTAATCCCTAAAGCAGTGAGATTCTGCAGCAACCCAAGAGATGTTCACAGCCCACAGTGAAATCCAGACCCCAATTAAAAAAAAAAAAAAAAATCAGAACTGTAAAAGAGAAGATGATTACTTTCTTAGGTCACTCAGTCACCTCCTGAGAAGCTCAGAGCAGCCAACAAGCCCACCACTCTGGCTGCCTGTGTCCAGGGATGCAGAAGTTTCCATTCGCTACCCTCTCCCAGCGTCCATCAGAGCACTAAGCGCACACCTTAGGTTGGAAAGCACTGAATTACAATAGATGGGTAATAGCTTTGAGCACCTGTTTTGGCAGCAGTGGGCAAAGGGCACGATCTACAGGTACTGTCACAGAGTATATCCCTTCTCTGGGCTTAGGACAGGCTCACTGTCACCTGGCCACCTACGCTAAGCTCAGCACTCCCTGCAACAAGCAAGGGCAGTATCTTTTATATCAAGTAATTCAATGCAAAACTTAATTTTGAAATCACACTTTTCTTCACTTGAACTGGCATCATACTGCCAAAGCTCTGTCTGTTAATTCACCACTGGGTACAATTCCCAGGGCAGAACCAAGACAAACATGCGTCTTCCTGCTTCAGGCTGAAAAAGTCCTTCCTTTTCATTCTCGTAAGCATGTTGTTGATTTTTTAGTCACATCAGTGGAAGAAATACACTGAAAAGGTGTATATTGTGCCCATGGAAACAGGTAAGAAAGCATGTTTGCTTCTCATTTATCATGGGATACCTGGTTTGAAGCTAGGGGAGACAGGAGAGGGAGACAAAAAGTCAGTATTTTTTGAAATCTACTAGGGCTGTACCACCAGTAACAAGAAACGACCCCCGTAAGATGAAAGAAAGCATACAGGATCTGCCTCTTCTCTACACTTATGAAACAGTCAATGAATAGGAACTGGTATTAAATCAGAACAGCGTTTTGCACTACTCTGAATGACACACAGTGAAAGGCAGAGAGGAGCGAGGCCCACAGAGGAAATGTGGTTTGCCCAAGGTCACACATCAGGTCAACAGCAGAAGTGAGATGAGTTCTCTGCTCCTGACCCTTCACAACCTGACAGGCCATGCTCCTTAGTGGCCTCTCCCTTCCAGGGCCTTCCATCTGAAGCTCTTCCCCTGCACAAATGAAAAAGAAAAAAATCAAGAAACAGACGGAGATATTTTTGTCATCATTAGCCCAGTACCTGAAGACTTGTTCACACCGTAACTTTTCATTCTTCAATCAAAAGAAATAAACCAAGTATTTTTGTCTTTAGCAAACACCTAATAACTTCCTGGGATATACATTATATAGCACATCAGCTGAGAAAAACTTTTGATCATTCTCCTGGGAGCTAAAAAGCACAAAGTAGCATAAAGCTCCTGCTCATACGATATGTTTCTTGACGTAACAGCTACAAGAATTCAGCATCTAATCACTGGGAAAACCATGGAAGTTGGAAAGTGCACAAGCATGTGATTCCTATACCTTGCGTTACATGCATATACAGGGTCTAGTTTTCATTTACCAGACAGTACAACGTAGAGAAGCGTCCCATCGTGAAAAGGTATTATACTCACAATTCAAAGACTTCAGATAATCTCGGATAAGAGCTCAAGTTAACAAGCATAACAGCCGCTCTACAGACACAAACCCGTCCAATTTGGTGACTTGTATTCTTAAACTGCTTAAAGATACAGGCAGGAACTTGGAGCCACTCGTATCAAGTGGATGTTCCCGGTCCATTCTTGCCTCTCCTGTGCCATCTACTGCTCACGAGTTGTCACTGACTCAGTAGCACTTGGTTCCAGACTCTACTGACCATCGCCTCCCTGATCATTTCAAATGAGACAAGAAAAGCTTTCAAATTTGAACTTTACTCAGGTAAAGACCAAATCCAGAGAAAAATATACACATGAACATGTTTTTAAAGCAAAGTTTTACACTCCAGTGTAGGAATGTAGCACATGCTTGTGGAAAAAAAAATGTATTTTTTTTTAAAAAAAACAAAAAAAACCCAAACAACACTGTTTCCTAGTAGTCACGTGAAAGTGTAACGCATCTAGCACAGAAATTGCTGTCAAAGCATCTGGGGAGAGAAAAAGACACCGGGGGAGTCAAATTGAAAAATCTTTTCATGCACAGTTCTTCATTCCTACCCACTTTGTGGTTTGGCCCCTGTACGGTATCTTGTCAGAAGAGCCCACTAATAGCAGGGGTTGCAACAGCCACGACATACTTGTTTATCCTCAATTAAAAACTTTATCCCAGTGTGGCCTCCACTTTTCACTTGCTGAGCGGAGATCACCCGCCACCTCTGCAGCACACAGCTTATCTAGCTAGATAGCACTCCCTTCTGTCAAGTGAAAAAGTTGCTTAAGGCTTCATACTGTAAAAACCCACCGCTGATTTTGTGGTTGAAAGTGCTGACCCCGAAAAATGGACCTACAGCTGTGTCCTACATGCTAAACTTCCTGGCAAATAAGCGACTCCTTCTGGAGGGTCCGGCATTGTTCAAGTATGCCACAAAACCCTTTGTCTTCACAGCGATGACAGAGGAGGAGAAGGTCTTTCAAAAACTATAAAAGCGTGGAGGAAATAGTGGGTAAGTTAACTGCTTCTTGACAAGGACTTGGAAACCTTTTAGTGTTCACAAGATATTGGTGAATTCTGGAAAAGGAGTAACTCACCAGTTAGGAATGGAAACACTGGTAACGTGCTGCCAAATCCTCATCCTCACTGTGTCCCTATGAAAGGGGCATCACAACAGTAGGAATTCTCACTTCAGAAGAACTCTGCTCTGTCCTGGCTGGGCAAATTGCAACTGAAGGACCCCACGTCTCTGTTCTCCGAGGAGAAAGATGGTGGGAGCAAGTTCCAACCTACAGTTCCTCTAGGCACTGAACTCGCATCAAATCAAGCCAAACCAACACATTTTTATTGGTTCAAACTAAATATTTAATTCTCATTCAAGTCTTAGACTAAGACAAAATATTTGTTTTGCAACTAAAGTTCAGGAAAAAAAGAAAAGAAACGCTGTAATGGAAAATTTTTTGCTTTCCGGAATTTTTTTTTTTTCCCCAACAAAGTAAGCCTGCTTAATCCCCATAAATTTATGTACATACGATTTGAAAAGTTTTTAAGGACGCATATGAAAGATAAATCAGGAAAATAAGATGGCATATAGGATGAGAAAAAGTCACGGTATACAGAACAACACATGAGAAGACCAGGATTTGTAGAAGTAACAGAAGCAGCATAAAACCTCAAGATAAGCTATGCTTGAGGGTGAGCATGCCAGTGACTAGCAGTCAGCATTGCTTCCCGGCAGTCAACTCTGTCAGTCTGGGCTCAGAAACACGGGGGAGATCACGGTGCTCCATGGTCACCGCTAACATTATAGGGGGAAGTAACAGAACTGCTATAAAAAAAAATAAAAATCACTAGATGATTCATTTTAGCCTGTGTATGAAAGGACGTGGCAATACAGCTGCACAGGGGCGCTACAAACTGGGAATAAGGACACCATAAGAGACACTAATGTTACAGGAGTACATGTCTTCTTTCCAGGGCAAATGGGTTTGATTTGGGAAGGGGGAAGAAGGTATTTCCTTCAAAGTACGGTCCCACTGTAGCTACTGTACGTGTCTTCACATCACTGCATTCCATTATTATACAGCCAACCCAATTTTACTACTTTTGGTTGTCCAGCCCTAAGTGCAATATCATCTCAATAATATAAGAACTTATACAAACCGATTGTGACGGTAACAGCACATTTTCCAAACGCCTGTTGTTTCTGAGAGGAATTCACACTGAGCTACAAGCAACTCATAAAATGAAAGGCAGTCCAAGAGTGGAACTGTGCCAAGCTAGCAAGGTTTCTGAAGTTCAGTTTGAACTATCGTTGTCATCTTCACTAGAGAAAACATCTTTTCACAATGGAAATATTAGGTTTCCAGTGGCAGAAGTAATATTTCTAACAAAATCTGACGTGACAGTATTTCTCTGGTCTCTCAAAATTTGGAGGGTTTGGGTGGGTTTTTTGGTCCGGGTGTTTTTTTCATTGCACCCAATAGTACTTCTCTCCAATGTGCAAGCCTGGACACCCAGCTCAAGACCGTCTGCCAACACCGTACAGAAACATGATATTTTTCCCAAGAGAAAATGAGTTGTCTTTCTCGGGCCCATGTCCACTAGAACTCCCCACAGTAACACTGGCAGACGACTCTGTTTTGAGGAGTGGGATCACGTTCCCTATGTAGTTTCCCTCAGCATCTTCTAGTGTGTCAGAGAGATCTAAAATGTTGGTGGCCAGATCCACGGCAGAGTCAGAGAAATGTGGCAGGATCCGAGCGTACTGAATGTACTCAGGCCTAACTAACATTTAAACTACGCATTCTTCTCCTACACATTAGGTGTGGAGACACAGCCTGGCAGACATCTGCACAGGGATGAAGGGCTCTACAAAGGAGCAGCTGTGAGAAGGGAGCTATCAGAAGAGCAATCCATAAGCTCCTCTCCCCTCCCCGGCCCAAAGCGTTCTGATCATAATACTGGTTTTCATGAAACATGGCTAACAAACTCGACAGCAGAAACAAAGAAACCACAATTAGCAACCAACCAGCCTAGAATAACACAAGAGTAAAAAAAAAAAAAAAAAAAAGGGGGGGGGCCCAAATTAAAAAAAAAAAAAAAAAAAAATCCTCCCCAACCACAGATACAAAACCAATCTCTCTCAAAAATAAAACAAAAAAAAAATATCACAAGAACAGCCAGTTTAGTCAGGAAGAAAGAGAGCGGGCTGATGAGATCTCAGCAGTGCCAATGAGCTCACCACATTATTTTTTAAGTGAGGCCTGGCAAATCAAGAAAAGCTGAGGCTCAAGTGTTTTAGCAGCTCTCTGAAAGTCTACCAAAGGGATTAAAATGTGCGTTCTAGAAAACTAAAAACTGAACAAAAAACCAAATATGAAATGGTAATTCTTTCTCAGCATTACTCAGGAAGCTTTGCTTCATGAGAAGTAAAATCCTACTTGAGCACCTAAGTCACACCTCACTGTAAATGCTTCAAACATGTAAGTAGCCCAAAAAGCCTGAGCATATCTGCTCAGCTTGCACATGGGTTTTTTAGGGGTTTTTTACATTAAATTCAAAGGGGAATCCAGTGTAAAGAGATCATCTCCAGGGAGATAAGTGCCAAGAAAGAGTTTCTCAAATTATATGGATTCAATTAAATCAAAATGTCACTTGCTGAGATTTGTCAGTTATCTAGGCAAGCTCCAAGGCCGCCTCTCCTTTGTCTTGCTTAAATTACAACTTTCAAGCCAAAAGCAACTAGTAATGTGATCTTGGTTTAAATTTACCTTCATTGCCACTTTTGAGATCCACGTGAATGGTATTTCTCCTACAACCTAGCTAAGGTGTGATTAACCAAGTTATTTTGGAAAATACTACATAAGAAAAATATTACATAATTTATTTACAATACAGCCTCTAAAAAAACCTCAAAGTTTTCCACATGAGTTTTCCTTGATGAAAATACTTGACAAAAACAAGCACCAATCATCTAGGACATGGAGTTGAGAAGTTTGGGCAGAAACAGGAAAAGAAAGAGTTGTCCCACACGGTTTCCCTGGGGTGGGATGATGACCTATTAACTAATCATTGCTCTGAGGATCTTACAGAACAGGTTTAATGCAAGTGAGAACATGTAGGAACAAGCACAAAGCAGTGCAAGTAAGAAAGATCAGCATAATCAACCTATTTGACAAAAGCAACAAGATGACACAGACAGTAGGCAAGAGGCAGCAGAGTAAGCACTGTTCCATGACAGTAAAGAGCTGCCAGGGTTCCAAGGAAAACAGGGATTTGGGCTTATTTCTTCCTTCACTAATTCACCTCCCATGTTGTCCTCCTGCTTCCTCCTGAATTCTCCTTTTCTTTCTACCCTTCTGTTAAGATCAGCTGCACAAAGGGACACAGACAGTTTCTAATGACTTCAAGAAAAGTATTACAACAGAGTATGTTCACAGATGCAGCTCTTCAGATCAAAAGTCTTCCATTTGGGCAATCCCATGGCAATAAGAGTTCATTGCCATTTGCAATGGTTATGTCAAGCTCCCACCAAAAATTCTCAGTACAGTCAGTCATCTTCCGCAAGTGTCATTCCAAGTGAAGGTTTTCACTCAAACTAGCTAAATAAACAGCACTACTTTTCTGTGCAAATACTCAGTCCTCAAGAGAGGAGTCGTTTGCGTACGAGCAGCTCTCTGCACAACGGTTGTAGCAACAGTGGTAAAAGGCAATGGTGGAAACTCTTCTGCAAGAGCCAATTATCTAATAATTCTGTGTCCAAGAGGATTTAAATGTCTTCTATGTGCCATTACTGCAATATATACAGCTCTAAATGCCATACATTCTGTTTATGAGGTTATGGCCAACTTGCCCATTTTACAAACTTCCAAATTATCAGACTGTGTTTTTATAAATTTGAAATTGCAATGGTGGCAGTTATCTCTTACCATGAGAGTAAGGAGGAAATGCTTACATATTAAATACTGGTAATCATCCAGATCTGTGTGTGTGTATGTATATGTATGTACATGTATGTACGTACACACAGAGCAGCAACTTTTGAACAGGCGCGCTCATGTTCTTTCTTTCCTCAGAAAAGAGATTTCCTTCCTCGTTCCAGTTTTGTGTTTCACACTGCTAACTCAAACCGAGAGAACACTGCAACCTGTGCTTCCTCAGCAAGTCCCTATTTCCACTTCCTTCTTAAAAGAATCTATTTAATAACTTTAATATCTAAACAGACACGCAGATATAAAAAAAAAGTTTTGCTGAGGATATGAAGGTTGACATCTAGTTATTTGTACAACATCAGCATAATACCCCACATTAGTACTGTTGTTAAAAAACATTTCACTGACAGAAGCGTGTGACATATTATGACAACATCTGGCATTTTCCGAAAATAATGGAGTTCATTTTCTTATCCCCTAAGCAGACTTGATGAAATGTAGTGGTTCCTGGAGTATCAGTAACACACACACATTCAAAACCATAGCAACTCCGGTTTCTTCGGTACTGAGGATTTTCAAGCCTATTGCCAGCTTCGAAGTAAACGGCCACCCTCTGATGTGGCTTACGCTGGAAGCATCCTAACTAAAACCAAGGGGATTCTACTGGGTGCAAGTCAAAGCAGAATTCAGCCCAAAGGTTCTGACAGGGAAAAATTACGTTAGGCTTCCAAGCCTCACAGAAGCTTATTTTTCATGGCTTGCTCCCCTGCCCCTGTGGATGTTTAACGTATTCTTTGGCTGAAAGAAATTTTAAAATCTTGGGTCCTTTTTTGTTCAACTAAAACCACACGAGTTTGGAGAATCTCACATAAACAGACACATGAGAGCCTTTGGTAAAACTGCAGACAACAGTTCTAATTTTTTGTTACACTGGAAAAATAAGCTTAGCCTGTTTTCCTAACTGTTCCCTTTTCTCTTATAAACTCAGCCACCCAAGGTCTTCACAAATAGAGGAGAGGTTAATAGTTTAAAGCACGGGGATATATTTTTCCCACAAGGATGCTGCTGGGGAGCAGAGACATGCACCTGATGATAGAATTTTCATCCCTAGGGCACAATCTCTGAAGTCGCTAACTCCCTGTATATTCCTCAAATTGCTTTTCCACAGAGTTTTGCCAAGAGAAGCTAACCTTGATGGTTGCTTAAGGTAATTACAACTTGCCCTGATGACTTCACAAAGTGCCCTTCTATAGTGTAATCTGAAAAGTCCGCATCCTTCTTCTACAGGGATGTTTGTGACTGAAATGAAGCAGAAGCAGCACTGTCATTTGAATTTATTATTATAACGTGATAATTATTATTATAACAACATGATTAACATGCTGATGTATCCATGCAATGAGCACACAGATGAGTAAAACAAGGAATACTGAACCTATTAGGAAGAAGAACCGCATGTATTTTAGCATAACAAGGTTAAAGGATTTAGGGTCAAGACTTTAAGCTCCGTAAGTGTTAATCCGTTTTACTTTCACTCCAGTACATAGCAGCAGTCTCGGATCCTCACATTGTGGTAAGTGATGAAAGATGCTTTTGCAAACACAGGGCTTCATCCTCACATGCTACTCAGAAAAACCTCTTACTAACTCCAGTGGAAATATTACTTGGCTTAGGGGAAGCAGGATCAAATCATTCATTTCATTTTAATGAACAGAAAACTTCAGACTCTACTTCATCTCCTTGAAGGGAAAAAAAGAAAAAAAAAAGGTTGAACAGAATAACTACAATAGAAAGTCTGTAACCTCAAAGCTGGCTTGTGTTTTGTGATGTATGAAATCCAACTCAGAGTAATTACAGAGAGCTCACTACCAAAGAGGTGCACATTACACCTGGTAGCAGCTCTGCAGGCACTGCCTTGGGTGCAGTAACCTGCAATTTGCAGTACTACATGATCCAAACGTCAGACATTGTGGGCAATAGGATTAGATCATAAGATCAAACAATCAGTAATCTCATCCTCCTGAGAGGCAAAAGCGCCCCCAACCCTCCTGCCGTATCAGAACTCAATAAAGGGAGCACCGTGCGCAAGGCACATAAAAAATGCTGTATTCTGCACAGTTCCCCAGTGTTCTTACTCCATTTATCCCTCTGCATATTGTCTTTTAGCTTTATTCAGGGAGGTCAGAAACAAGAACTACAAGAAAACAGGTATTCCATAGGCAACACAACAGGTTACTATCTGTACAAAGCTCTCGGCGCGCCTGTTTTACACTGTACGTAGTTCTGCTGCTTGAATCAACGCACCAACAGAGCGGATCAGCGTTAGGATTGAACAGAAAAAATATGGATGAAGGAGAGTTACAGATAGACCTTCAATCCTCTCCTCTTCGCTCCATTTTCAGTCATCACCCAACCTTCAGTCAGCTCAGAGTCCATCCAGGGTGGAGGGTAGCAACAAACCTACTCCATACAGTGCACATGTAATAAGTTTCTGGACTAAAACCTTTGAACGAAGATGTCATTTCCTGGTGCCTGAACAGGCATTTCAGCCCTTTGGAATGAGCTGCCCTTCTAATTTCCTACAGGAGGTTTGAGGATTTGCCACAATGAGCTCATGGCAGCCCCCTGCAACTGCTGCCGTAACGTAAGCAATGCCTTTCAAAGCATCAGGATGGGGATTGACATTTTACTACGGTCAAAGCTGTCCCATCATGAACTGCACTTTCAGGTACAAGACAAACAGGGATGATGTTCTGCTGTGTGCTGCTACCCAGCATCTACAAGCCTGCCTCTTGAAGAAGTTATCCTACATGTAAGAGACAGTCACAAACTCTTTAGAAAGGATCAGTAGAAACCAGATGTTTCTTTCAGTAGGATGCTCTCCTGGAAGGCACTCAAATGGCAAGTCCTTAGGCCAGGGCACTGACCTCTTGGTGGTTTTGTCTGGTAGGAATCCTGGGCTAAATGGACTTCCTCGCAGGTCTTTCCTCTTTGCCCCATTTTATGTTTCTCAGAGACTACGATCCTCAACTTTTCCTAAAAGTTACCTAAAATTTCCAATAACTTTCATACCTTTTTGATGTTTCTCTTCTAGCCCTATCTTATTACATCCTTGTTGGGCTACATGAGCTTCTTGATTATTCTCTGCTGATCTCCTTTTGAACAAAGTCAAATAGCACCATGCAAAAGGGGAGGCGCAAACATCTGCCTCAGAGGGGAGATCTCGCTTAGAAGCCCACTTAGTTATTTCGGTGGGAGATTCCTGACCTCTGCTATGCAGCTAAGCGTTTACCTTGAAACAAAGTTATTTGAATATAAATCTCATCAGATAAAGTGTGGTTCCTAAAATGTATACCTTAAAATTGAATAAATCAAAGGGAAAAAAAATCGTGAGTGGTTCTGAGCACTTGATTGTACCTTCTAGCAACACAGAGCTCGGTTTTTCCATTTTTTTCTGCCAACACGCTGACTACTCACTTTTCCCCTCCACCACACACAACTGCACAAAAATATTCCTTTATTTATCAAGAGTTTTATATTCAAGAAAGTGTTGTTCACAGACTGACTGCTTGAAAAGAAAGATGACACGCTGGCCCCAGCCACCCCATAACAGTCTTTAAATCACCTGGCTGTTCTTTATCTGGCATCCTTTCCTTCCACCACTGAAGGACCTGAGCATCTTCCAACAATTCTCTACACAACATGGAAAAACCTGTTACATCCAATCTCATCCCTTATATCAAAGCAATCCATTTTGTTCCCAATACATTGTCTTATTTGTCTTAGGGCAAGGACCAAGTCCAAGAAGTGGATCAGCTGGAGAATTTCACAGGTTGCAGCTCCATCCCTGGGAAACCTCCCTCCATTTCCTACATGAAAACCATTTGTCCCAGCACAACACAGTTCCCTTCAACTGGAGGAGAAACAGTTGTCTGCACAAGGAGGGGCACAGATCTGGAAACTAAGGGCAGGATTGCCTCCTTCCTCATCCTCTTCCCAAGACCACTCTACCCATCTGGTCCAGAGGTATGTGAAACAAAATATTTGTGGTATTGGTCATCATTAATTCTCGATTAAATCACAGACTAGCTCTATTACCATAACAATGCATCTCTCTGCATAGCAAAAAGATGACAGACCTCCATACCAGAGGCCATAACCATTAATACAAAGCTTCACTTAGACTTTAGTCTTCTGCTAAGTAGATGTGACCAGCACACTATGATGAAAACAAAATCGCACAATTAGGATTTCATTTTCCAAGTGACAAATGGAAGACCAGGACATAAATCTGTAGCATCGGCTCCTGGAACTTCACAGCTGATTTTCTAAGATATACATCCTCTGGATAAGTGATAAAGATGGAATTATTTTAAGTTCTTTGAAAACTTCTGAATGTTCAAGCCAAACCAAATTTTGCTCAACTTGTACTGTACTGAAGAAAATTTGTAGGTTTCTGAGACCACACACTGGGAGGAGGGGAATTTACACAAAGCAGAGCTATCAAAAACCTAAGGATGAAGTAGTGGAAGCAACAAACAGTCTACGTCCCAGGGAGGTGCTGCTGGATCACCCAGGGTCCTCAGGCTTGACACCAAACAGTTTGGGCTCCCCAAACCCAAAGGCCCACAAGGTAGGCCAGCACTCTGGCTCCAAACAAGTCTTCTATGGAGGGGTTCTGCCACAGAGATCCTGTAGCTCTTGAAGGACTGCTGGAAGAAGAGATAAAACGTCTATCCCACATTTTATTTAATAAAGAGGATTTACCAAAATCTAGTCTGGCAGCAGTTCACATCCCTCCTTGAAATATTAGCCTGAAATAACAGCAAAGCATCTTACCACATGCTTTCCTTTTAAGGTAAAGGCTGTTGAAGTATAATCAGTCACTACACATGACAGGCTAACCAGACTAGATTTTTTTTTTCCTTTTTTTTTTTTTTTTTAAGTAGAGCTTTGACTATTATAATTATTACATGATGCACTAGGCATTGCCAATGTCAAGTTGGCTTCAGTCTGTATCTTTTCCACTGAATGAAAGTAAGATCTCAGTTTACACAGTTCCTAATTTACCAATCCTGTTAGTGGTATGTGTGTCTAATGGGGATTTTGACAGTAAAACAGTCTTGTTAATAGCTCATGATTTATTACATTATTCACCACTTCCTTAAATCTTTTTTATTTCAGAAAAATAGATATTTTAGAGTCAAGTTGTGTTTTCCTAGGCTCTCCACCAACATTATTAGGCTATATCTAACCATCTTCAGTGACAGCTGTAAATGATATAAGCAGAGGGAAAGTTTGATGAGGCACCTATAAAGCAAAATAACATTGAAGTAACCCAAGAAAGACAAAATTAAAATAGTAGTGAGAATAGGACAGACAATCTAAATTTTCTCAGTAAGGATAAAATCATTTACATCAGAAGCTTCTTAGCACAGCCAAAGTCCAAATCTGTAGCAAAGATTTCAAGTTATCCCTGTAGAAGGAGGGATTGCCTTCAAAAGTACGTAGCAAAGCATCTAGAAAGCGTAAACAACTCAACAAGACTTAAAGGATATGCCAAAAAGAATTCATGAGATGTCTAACAAAAGCAGTTGAAAGGGAAAGGAGGATACTAAGTACATGACACCGGCAAGAAAGAAAGAAAAGCAAATTCAGTAGCTATCTTCATCTGTGTTACATCCACCCACAAAAGATTTAGAGAAATACACAGCAAGCTACAGCATCAAATTCTGATCACTCACCCCAAAACAGGGCCCCGAGTAGGAAAGGAAACACCACAAAAAAACCCATTCAAGATTTCTGAAGTGATTTCAGACAAAATATGACTGTCCACAAATCCAAGGGCATTCTTCTCCCCTTCCAGAAGAGCCCGTTTCACTTGCAGCATCCCAGTTCCATATCCCATGCCAAATCCTGTTGCTATGTAGTCAAGATCTGCATTTTGCATCGAAGTTACTTGTTCCAGAGAAGCCTATGAACTGTTTGGTTATTTTTTTTTTTTTTTCTCTTTCTTAGCAATCCATTTTCCCTTTCATTCCATCCTCTTTATCTCCAAGGTCCGCTTCTTCCATTTCTCCCAACATAGCTGCCAGATCTCACCTTTAACTCCCTTCTCATAATTTCCTTTTTTTATTCCTTTCTGGTTCTTGATTACTTACCCCTACTCTCACACACCTCACACCTTGGATCATCAATCAAAAATCTGCCCACTTAAATTTAAGAAAATGAGAAGACTTTAAGTGAGTGGGTCATCAGATATCTATAAAGGCACATTCTTGACTGTAGCCTGGATCAAATTTTATTTACGAGTTTTTTTGCTGTGTGTTAAGAAAATATTTTGATACAGAAGAGAACTGTAGAAGCCCTGAAGCAAAAACAGCATTCTGGGCCCAATCCTTCATGCCCTTGAGTGTGGGCAGACTGCCTGCCTGTGGAGAGCGCATTCCAGTTCCCTGCAACCGCTGGGAATTTATAATAGCAAAAGCAGGGCTGGTCTCATGTATCACTGTGTCATCCATCCGCAAGATACAATGGAGTGCTGAGATTCTTCCTCCTCCTGTTTTGTTTTTTTTTTCCAAAGGAAGCAACCCATTTCCAGAAAATATTTTGGAGCTTTTAATTCCCTAGGACTTGAGATGGGTGAGGTGCCCTGCTCGCTCTGTTACGTGTCACGCAACTAGGATCTATAACTTGAAGCTACTATATTTCAGGTCTGAGCCTACTGTTTTCCAGCTAGTACTGTTAATAGACCTAGAATTAAAAGCCCAGAGACTCAAATCTTCCTTTTACCCCCCCAGAGCAAACAGCTGTTTCAGTTCGCCACTAGTGCCGTGAGCTACAACTCACATCCCGTTGGGGCAAAGAGTTTGAAGCATTTCTCTGCCTTCAAAAGCCACTGGATGGGCCAGCGCTACAGGAGCCCGAGTTACTTGACAACACTGGAAGTAATTTAACAATATTTAAAATAAACAAAGAGGTGAATTAAGAACAAGACTTCAATTTCCTCTTTGCCAGTCTTAACAGCAGAAAGACCTGTGATGACAGGTAAGTGGTAATTGTAAAAGGCAATTACGGTGCCGTTACTGATGGATGTTTGGGTCCATGCTTCTTGTAAATTGATGCCAGAGCAGCATATGGTGAACCACAGAGGCAGCCTAACAGCCTTCTTGCAAACTGACTCAGGTAACATCTGCACAATCTTGAATGCAAAAAGCATCATGATGGGCTGCAGAGACCAGGTGCGTACTCTTGGAACCTCTGCTGCAAAATTTCCATTGGAAGACAAGGTGGCAATGGCTGAGTTTGGGAATGTTCAACCACCAACCTGTATCTCCTCCCTTCGAATCAGATGCACTAGTAAAATCCCATCTCGTTCTTTCCTCCAAAACCAATGAAAAATCAATGCGTCACATTATGAGAGTTCTAAGAAGTCAAACAGCCTGTACATCCTTTCCCTTTCAGTTTCATATTCAGTCAAATACTCTAGGTACAGCTTAACTGTAACTGCCCTGCCCAGTATGGTTTCACTTGCTCTGAAATGGTAGCTGGAAGCCCCTGACCAAGGCACTAAGATAGTTAACTCCACTTTGGTGCATTTTGCTTTTGTATTTGTAGTATTTTTTTCTAATCGTTTCTCATAGCAGTCACAACAGCTGTAACTTGTCAGCAGCATGTCCCCAACAGGTTAAAACTCCGTATGTGCGGTTGATTAATTAATAGTGCATTTCTTTTCTGCAGATCACGGGTAAAATTTAGAAATTCCGAAGGTGTGCCCCTGTACAGCTGTTATTGGCTATGACATACAGAGACATCCAAGATCAGAGCTATTTTACACAGACTTCTGTTTACACTTGGTATTTTCTAAGGTCATCCAGTATATGATTGTCCTTCGGGAGCAAAAAGACAAAAAAAAAAAAATAGAACTGTGTACTGTAACAAGACCTGCTGGACAAGGGTTTGATTCTTTGATACCAGCAACTTCTGCACTTGATTATCACATATTTGCCTGAGTTAGACAAAACAAGTACTAAAGATAATCCCTTAGAAATTGGTAGAAACTGGGAAAATGTTCTGTAATTGCTTAAACAGTTAACCGGAAAAAAATATTTCTCTATAAGATTAATATATATTCTACTTCTAGGTTTAAAATAGAGTAATTTAAAACTAAATCCTTCAATGTACTTTTTTTATTGTTCTAATATTTTAAGCCAGATGATTCAGTCTGATATGTAAAAACAGATGCAAGAATCACCCTTCCACAGATATAAATAGAAAAGAATAAATATCACAAGATACGTGCAAGCATCAACTCAGTACAGCAACTTTTCTTCGGGTAAAAATTTAATTCCTGCACAGTACGAAACTGCCAAGGCAATGGATTATTTGAAGAAAACTGCTGCAAAACAGGCACCAGTTTTTGCCAATCCTGAACAATCAATTTAAAGCAACATTGATCAAGAAAATCACCACAGTTTCAGGACAGGATTAGATGAAGATCTCTGTAAGAAAAGAAATAAATGTTTCCCCAGAGCTGCACTGGTGGTAAAGCAGTTGGCTGTATCAATTTCTACTATGGGGAACTTCTCCGGATGATAGGCAGGAGGACTCATCTGGCCATTCCTGACGGGTTGCAAAATCATGCATTTTGTGCTGTGAAGAACCACCCTTCGCAGCAGAGCTCAGAATACAGTCAGCATTTCCCCATAATAGCAGCAAACCACATCTAGGAAAAATAAAGTAAATTAACTTACACTTCTGAAATTTTCATCTACTTGTACAAGCTCTGCAGATGGAAGCATAAATCAGAACCAATATAACTTATGACCAGAGAAACCTCATGGGGAGTTACAGCACCAACAAGCATATTTTATTCCCAACAAGCTACTGGGAGAAAAATATGCCCTCTTCATTTAAAGGAACCAATTGCTAGACCTTTGCTCAGGATGCTCTTGGTGCTCACGAGCAATTTTACTATCTGCTGCTCTGCATGGATGTCAGCACCAGCCAGCTGTCAGGCAGCCACAGATGGAGTTGAAGTAGTACATAAAAAGAAGCCACTTCAGTTAAAAGTCAATACCCTAAGCAGCAAAAGCTTGCATCCCTATATCATGTTTCCTTTCCATAGGAAAAAAATAAAATAAAAATCATCTGTCCAGTATCCTTCATTCCTAAAAGCTAAGCAGTTTAGTATCATAACAAACTTGGGGTAGGGAAATGGGAGAGACAGGCAGCTGTCTCTGTTAAGACAATCCACCCCAGAGCACAGGGACTCTTAGAGCAGAACTCTCCCTTCCCCACAGAGACAAATCCCTACTCCCTTTTATCACCAGCCAATTCATCCTCCTGTCTCCCAGGAAACTACAGCTGAGTCCTCTCTCTTTCCCATCATCCAACCCCTCCTCATTATGTCCTCCTGTTCCACAGGACAACCTCATCACTACAACTTGAAAACAAAGTGACAGAAAGTTTGAGCAACCCAAATATCACATTTTACAGGCATTTCCTTGTGTGTCCCCCCCCCATTTTGGTACTTTGTCCAGCACATGCACTGCAGTAGCACAAGCACCTTGGCAAACAATGAAACAAACTAGTGATGTGTAGATACATCAGCTGGCTTTGAAATAGTTAATGGTGAACTAGCCTTGACAAGCTTCAGAAGGCCTGATCTGAATTTCATTTTCCTGGATATAATTGCTTCTAAACAGAGATAATATTAAACAACTGTTCTTCTGCTTGGCAAGCTCTCAGGACGCTTCCCAGGGCTGCGATGCTATGATCTCCTCCTGTTCGTGTTGCACACAAAGTTACATGGCAACACAGTGAGGTGGGCAAAGCTACTCTGCTAATGGGAAAGCATTTGACTCTATATTTATATTCATATCTACACACACACACATATATTTCATTAGCCCCCAAAAAACACTCAAGAACTCAGGCCTCATTTAGATCCTGTGCTCGAGTATGGCCCAGGAGTAGACTGTAGGATGACATGCTCTCTAAGCTGCTCTCTGGGCATTCACAGCATCAAAAAAAACACCACTATCTCCTTGCCTTCTACTACCTCATCACGTGTGACTGCTCCAGATGCAACTGCCCCGTATCACTTACACAATGCAGGACAACACACTGGGTGAGGGCCGAGGCAAACCTGGCCCACTGCTGTTCCTGGTCATACTGCATCACATGGTGCTTGACCGAGTCCACCCAATGCTCTCTAGCATTCTTTTCCCTCCTGCTTCAGAGCTTATCTAAAGCCTGCATCAGAGGCAGGCTTAAATGCCAGCTGTTTGGATGCTACACAAGCATGAGTCGGAGCACAAGCATGAAACTATTTCTAGGACAAAGCGCAAACATAACAGGGGCTGCGCCGAGCCTTGCCTCACGAGCTGTTTTCAGCTGAAGGGCTGAATAAGAGGAGTAGGAGCTGAAGAGGACTATCCTCTGCCCAATCAAAAATAAAATTGCATAAGCAATCCTGGACCGTTGTAAGTGGTATTTGTGCATTTAAACAAAACGGAACAGAGTATAGGAAGCTGGGGGTAAATATTAAAACACTGGAAGCTATGGCATGAAGCTCATTCTTTTAAGAGGAACTACCCAAACAACAAATATTTACATGGTGAGGCCACAGCTATTTCTTTTGAAGTTGGCCCCATTAATTATATTAGAAAACATTTCCACATAAGGAAAAGGCTCCATGAGGAGTCATTTGAGCCCCACCATCAATGCAGAAAATACTCATGAGTAATACTGCTGGTTTATCTCAACGCGAGTCGTAACTCTTCCTCTGCATTCTCCTTCACTGGATCTTTGTCTACCATCAACTTTCTATGAATCATAAAAACTTACATTTAAATAATGCCTTAAACCTCTGAAAACCATGGATAGCCAGTAAAGGTTTTTCCTCTACATTTTTTCAGTTGAGATTTATTTAGTTTGCTTTTTTTTACTACCACGTTCTCTTAAATGCTTTCTTCCTTTGTCTAACTTGCAAACATCATGTATGCACTTCTTTCCCGTGTTCCTTACAGGCAGAGAAGCAGAAACCATGCACTTCCCAGTGACACTTTCTGACTTTGGTGCACGTGCTTGGAAAACCACATTAAAGGATTTCCTAAGCAGTCTTTTCTGTTCAGAGTCAAACAAAAGGGCACAGAGCACATCCCTTTTCCAAAGATGAGGCAAAAGAATTGTATGATGAACAATATGAGTAAAGAAATCGGGTTGTAGGTAACTTGTCCTTCAGGGTAACACCATTTGCTTCAAAGTTAGACTGGCTCGGATCTTCCATAAATTGAAAGGAGAGTTAAAGCAACAAGCTTCCCCTTCACCCCCTACAGATGCTTGGAGATACGCAGTTCCCAAGCGGGAGGAAGAAAAATTTTCTCCCCTGCTTCTTAATGCATTAAAAGCGCTCACACAGCAAGAGGCTTTGGAAGCACGGATAACAAGCAAGATTCTTCACCTTGGGCAACAGTTACTGATAAGCTTTATATTAGACCAAGCTCTTCAGAATTAGTTACTTCCAAGCTACAACTTGGTGTTTAGTAGACTCTTAGGTAAACTACAAGAGTCCAAATTAACCAGTGTTAGGAGAGAGACGACAGATGAATGATACATGGTGAAAGTTAACTACAGCACGGAATAAGGTTTAATATTTGGATGCTCTAACCCCCTATTTGACCAACAAGTTACCCTCATCTGCTCACGGCAAAGCAGTTGTCAGAAATTAAAATTGACAATTAATACATTAGGTAACATAATGTCAGGTATTGTTGCTTTTAGCTTTGATCTACTCAGCACTCAAAATTTGGGGAGGTGACTGAGGAGGTGCATGTAAATCAATAAATTTGGGAAGACGTAAAACCACTGGAGAAAGACTAGTGAATTTATAGAAAGAACACCATACAAATAGTACTTCCTAAGGGAATTAATGAAGCAGCAGTTGATAAAAGATCACGTATTTAAAAACTGTTACAGCACAGAAGAGGGCCAGGTTTGCCATTCTAAGTTCTCAACTTCATTTTGCAATCAAACCTTAAAGCTGTTTAAGTAAGGTCTGGAGAATATTTTTGTGATAAATAATGAGAATTCATCCGTATTACAAGAAAGTCTACAGAACAAGAACTGTAAAGAAACAACTACAGCACAGGTGGTGTTTTCCCTCATTGTTCCAACAAACATTTCCACATTTTACTCACTGCCTCCATATCTCACATGCACTGGAACTTCAGTTTCAGTTTTATCTTCCAAAGTTCTCTTCATCACTTCACTAACACTAGGAAATTCCAACTCTTCTACGCTGGACATAAATGCCAACGGCAGTTTGGCATAAAAGAGAGCTCCTGTGCATCATGGAGACCACAATCCTTAAGATATACTAACATTTTTTAGAAAAATACTGCTTCTGAAGAGCATTACAAGATATTTACCATTTTTCAAACTTTCAGTTACTCTCCCCCACGCATCCACTGACAATTTTTCTCTCCAAGTAGTCAAAGTTATTTGCTTTAGCAGAAGCACTCTGTCACCAGAAAAATTATTTTATGTTTAGAATTAGGAGTGTACAACAGTGTTTTTTCAGCTATCATGCATTTAAAAATTGTTCCTAGGGAGCAATTGTGTACACAAAGTATCAGTGCAGAACTAACACATTGTTTGAAGTTATACAAATAAAAGTCCTCATTAGTGGAGAACATAAAAAGAAAGCGCTAGTTTGAATTTGTTACACTCCCTGGAGAAAGTAAGCCAATTTTCATTAACATGCAAGCTGTTCAGATGTGTCTACTTCCCAAAATCAAGTATTTAAGAGGGACAAAAAAAGGGGGGGAAAAAAAAAATTACGAAACCACATCAGGATCCGCCCATCTTAGGTCACAATGATTAATGAAATGGAAATGTTAATGCAGCTCAGAAGTGGCCATATCACAGGGAAGTTTCAGAAAATAAATACCAAGTTGTTTCCAAGAAATTGTACCCATTAATAATGTCAGACCTCACGTGAAACGGGAGAAGCATACAGAAAGTATCTTGAAACTGATGGTATTGATTAGACTACGCCATTGGAAGTTTCACACACCAACCACGATCCATCTAGGAAAATCACTAGGAACTGAATTCCAGCAAGGACAAAAATCATTTTTAAATTGACGTATAATTTTTGCAAGAGTTCTTGCCAACACCACTGTAGATCAAATGAAAGCATGAGTTTCTCAGCCCCTCATGCCATATAAGATTTCTTCAACATCTGTACAACCTTTTTTGTTTGACATTCTTTATATCCAAGATTCCTCAAAGCTCTTAATAGTACTAATTCTTATTACTAGTAATAGTTTGATTTCTGCTGTATGGTCCAGTTCCCTTCATTATAGAACGGTGTATCAAAACCAGACAAAAATATATTGAAAAAAATATTTAATTATCCAAAGATAAGCAAGATACTTTTTTGAGGGTGAGAAGGGCAAATTCAGATTGCAACAATAACTATTCCACTAAAAGGCATTTGAAAATAGCACAATCTGTATCTACAAAGGCAAAATTGTCTCACAGATAGGAATTGTTTGGAATATAATAAACAGAGTTCAATTTCCCACTGACCTGTACTGGAGATAAAATATTATTATTCTCATTTGGTGTACCTTGGTGGAAACAAAGGTAAATGGCTACATGAAACTAAGAAGAAAGATGAAATTGGGACCAAGAAAGAGTAAGAACAATCGCTGGATGTTAAAGGAATTAAAAAGAAGTCAGGTTGGGAAATAAGGAGCAGCTTGTACTGCTGCAAAGCCTTGCAGTAAAACGCTTCCAAAGCTTCAGGGAAAAGAGGAACCTGGGGGAGTGAGTCTTGAGGCTCTGCATAGCAGCCTCTCCCTTCTCCACCGGCAGGAGGTCAGTCTCCTAACCTAGTAAAGCACTATGATTAAAAAGAGGAGATATAAAAGCTATGACCCGTCATCTTTTTTCCCCGTCCCTATAGTCTCAGTTTCTTAGCTACAAGCATGAACAGGCTAAAAACACAGATTTGATTGATTACTTCACCAGGCTTTCCCATGCAACTGTCTCATTACTGTGCCTTAAGCTTGTCAAGGGAAAGCCTAATACATTACAACTGGCACATTCTTTGTTGTCAGCGAGGTAAAAGTTTAGCTACATGGGTCTCGCACTTGGTAATTGTGGTATTGTTACCATAAGACACAGGTTGGAGGGACAGCCAAAAGACCCTGTCAGCAGAAAACTTGGCAGTGCCATATTGATTTTTAGGCCTCATTGTGTAAGACGTACAGTTCCGGGCTTTATCCAACAAAACGCTATGCGGTTATTTTAATTGTTAGTATTTTATTTTTCAAAGCTATTTCTAAACAGCTAGCGGTAAAGGACCGAGGGGCTCTTTGGGTATGTGTGTCAGAGCTGGAGGGAGGACAGGAGAGGAGGGCTAAGAGCAAGATAGGCAAAGTTGGCTTAAGTCAGGGTGTTTAAGGGGGGGCCTCAGTCTCCATACATGTTTCACCAAGCATAATTGCTTTATTCTGGAGTAACTTTTGCAAATGAGTGTAAGATTGCCGGCGAGACAGTAGGTCAGAGAAAGCAATTTTACAGTTCTTGTTTTCGTTGGCAATTGTAGGAGGTTAAAGCACTTTATGACTTCATTCTGAATTTGCTATCATAACAAGTTCTTTTTGTATCGCTACCTTAGAAGCGTACCTCAGAAGAGAGCATTTTCCTCACAGTTTAGAGATTTCATTAAATCACATGACTTGCTACCTACTTGAAGAAAAGCACGAGAACTTAGATAAAGCAGCCTTCATAGGCTTGGTGTGAGCAAGGTTCCAAGAGATGATGTAAATCTGATCATTAGTCTGTTGATTAATCAAACACTCTCCAGTGTTTGTTTTACATTTTCAAGAATAATTTTTTGACTAAGAACTTTAGTAACTACCAGCCAAGCAGCTAATACTCTCCTCAATGGAAAGAAAGTCTCGTCCAAACCAACAGAGACAGAAGCAATTCTCAAAATAACAAAGCTACCCCTATTTGGAGCCTATACCAATCAAGCAATATCCTCTCCCAATTTATTTTACCAAAGAACAACTGCATATTTCCAGGCATAGGCTTAAAAATATTTCTCTCATAATCCATTCCTCAGTTTTCTTTGCCTTGACCAAGTCCCATCAGAACTAGGACTCAGATTAGATTAAAAAAATGCTGCCTCAACAAGACATCCAGGTCACATTAGAAAGCATGCTTTCACAGGCTTTTTAGAAACGATGTGACGTTATTTGAAATGTAATTTTCATTTGATAGTAAATATTTGAGAGCAAAACCAATTTTTAAGCCTTTATGTAACCAAGGTAGTAAAGTATCCTGTTTCTCTGAAGATACTTGTTTGCATCACTCATCATAGTGTTTTTCTCTCACTACTGTCTGAGGAGTTTGTGTAAATTTTCTTTCCATTGCACAGGAATTGCTCAGTTTACAAAAGGAGATCATTCCGACCAGAAAGGCTACCAGTGCTACATGTTGCACCCAGCACATGAAGTCACCCAGCAGGTTCTCTTCAATTCTGCCTAAAAGAACATGAAAAAAATATATATATTACTTGCATGAGGATGTATTTTTTCAGTCCTGCTCAACAGAAGGCCTTAATTAAGGGAAGATACTCTGTACCAAGATGTACAAAAGTATCTACAAGGTGAGAAGCAGTTGTGAAATTCAGACTATCAGAGCCAAAACTTGCAAAAGCAGCAGCACTTTCAAAGACCTACATGGTTGTACATGACGGGTACTTCTATTTAGTTATACGTCCTTCTTAGACAAGCATAATTTAGGTGATTAATCTACATTATCACAGTACAGGTAGAAAACACATCCATGGTTATTCAGAGAAAACGACCCAAACTAAACCGCTAGCACTATTGTTGCACAGTAAAGTCTCACCCAATCCTTTTGGCAGAGTAAGGATAGACTCGTGCTGATGAGCCTATCGGCCCAGCAACATCACAACGTATCATTCACCTTAGAGTGGGAGGATCACGCTCCTGCATAGCCAGTTACACGTCCAATCGGTCATAACTGCTTCAAGATAAAGTTTGCTCTAAGTCTAAAAAAAAAAACAAACAAAACCAAAAAAGGAGCAAAAGTGTTTGCATACAGCTCTGAAAAATACTCAGATTGTTCAAAACTAATCAAGCCAAAAAAAAGAATGTTTTTTAAAGGAACATCTGTTAACTTGCTGAATCAAAGAGTACCAAAGTTTTGCTCAAAGTTATGAAAGGATAGGCAGGCTTGTTTTGTGGGGGACTTTCTTCTTTGGTTGGGGTTTTTTTTGTGGGTTGGTTGGTTTTTTTTTTATGAATTCAAGGCAGCAACATAGGAAAACACACACACGTGATTTGAGCAGCTCATTAGTCTTTGCCTTGCACAAGACAAGTATATTAATATGCTTCATTCAGGTTCTGATCTCCTGATTAACTCATTTTTACTATCAGATTTCAACAAGCACATGGGGTGCTTGTGTAAGTAGTAAGAAATGCAGGGAGCAGTGAGAACACTAGAAATAACTTTGCAAGTAATGAATCAAACTAAGTTTCTGTATTTGCCATTCCACTACGTAGCCACAGTGGTGGTGTAGCCACAAGAGTCTGAGGGAAGACATAAAGCAAAGATTTGTGTGAAGAGGTGATCTGATTAGATCTAACTATGGCATTACAAAAGCAACAAGGAAAGCTGACAAGCTTTCTTGGGCTGAGATTTTGTGCAATTATATCAGCTGATTAAACATGAGATAGCACCTCTCCCTTCACATCTTAACGTACACGTGGCACTTCATACACTGTATTATTTATTAGCTCCTCACTATCCCACCTCATCTCTGGGAACAGACCGTATTACTATATTAGCCAAGGAAAGAAACAGTAGGAATATGTGAAGTGTTGTTGCCTTCGTTTCTGGATGGGCATGTTAAAAAAAACAACTTCATTTTTCTACATCTGTTAATGTACCTTCAAGAGAGTTGAGCTGCCACCAGTAAGATGGATCACATATTAAGTACAGCAGATGTTAAGTAAAGCAAGCAAGTTAACTGTTTTAGCTGTATGATAGTTTGTAGCCCTACTGACTTCAGGAACAAATCCCACTGGAGTTGTTCTCTGATCATGCAATACATCAAAAGACACAACAGCAGTGTAATTGTTCTAATAATTAAAATTCATGAA
Source organism: Baryphthengus martii (assembly GCA_013396935.1). NCBI lineage: Eukaryota > Metazoa > Chordata > Aves > Coraciiformes > Momotidae > Baryphthengus > Baryphthengus martii. Next base: position 80,931 of record VWZK01013446.1, on the reverse strand, counting down.
AAATACAGCCAATTACCGATTGCTTTGAGATGCAGCAGACTCCAGATGCACACAAAATTCTTCCTTACTACAGGCCTATATTTATTCTCTAACAACTACAAAAGGCATTTGTGCACAGCATTATTCATGGAGGCTGTTCACGAAACAAATAGGTGTCCAGAACAGAGACACAAAAATGCAGGAATGATGATATTCCACACATTTGGTAGGAATTTTAAACTTACGTAACTGATCTGCACAGGCTGGATTGATGCACTGAGGCCAACTGTATGAGGTTCAAAAAAGCCAATTGTCAGGTCCTGCACTTGTAGAGACCTTCTCGCTCTCTACAACTACCTGAAAGGGGGTTGTAGAGAGGTGGAAGTCAGTCTCTTCTCCCATGTAACAAGCGACAGGACAAAAAAAAAAAAACCGCCTCAAGTTGCACCACGGGAAGTTTAGGTTGGACATAAGGAAAAATTTCTTCACCAAAAGGATTATCAAGCATCGGAACAGGCCGCCCAGGAAAGTGGTTGAGTCAACACCCCCAGAGGTATTTAAAAGATGTATAGATGTGTTACTTAGGGACACAGATGGACTTGGCAGTGCTGGGTTAACAGTTGGACTCAATGATCTTAAAGGTCTTTTCTAATCAAAATAATCCTATGAGTCCAGAGAGAAGATACTAGAAGAGAGATCATTCTGAACTGTCTGGTAATAAGATCTCATAACTTCTTTCACTCTATATGCAAAACCAAGTGAATGAACTATGAGAAATTAGACCCAGTTACTCTAACAAAGATTAATTTCATAAGGCAATAAGCTTCTTTTTAAGGCTTTGTCTTCAGGAATACTGAAATTACCATTCTAATGCAAACTAGTAAAGTCAGCACCAATTAAAATCTCAGTAAACAACTTCACTTTTTCTCCTCTTGGTCTGCTATTATGCTTTCTTTTCACTAGGATTTTGCTCTATCATAGTAAAAGCATAAGGAGTAACCTTATCTTAGCAACCACAAGTTGAGAACAGCCTTTTCTGCTAGGTCTGGAGAATGAAGTAGGCAAATACATGCATTTTTTACTAGAATTATTTTGCACAAGGTACTTCAATGTGAGAGGTGCTTTTTTTGGCAGGGTACTATAATAATACTATAATAATATATAATAATATACCATAAGAGGTGAAATTCTCTAAGACTGAAAATGTGCTGAACTGATGTTACAGATACTTAATCAGTGCAAAGAGCACTAATTTAAGAGCTGCAATAATTTCAGAACACAAATGGATTGTTCCACATTCTTTTAGAAATTAACAAGGCAGCAAACTATCTCCAAAGAAAGCCCGGAAAAATTACTGAACCCTTTCAGCTTCTACGTTATACAGTTGGTTTTCACACACTGAAACTTCATTGTACTTAACTCAGCTACTCTCTTTTCATTTGTCAAATTAGGATGTGTTTTCCCCTAACAAAATCTGACGTAGGTATATGACAGCACATTGCTCTAAGTTTCATACAGATCTCGCAGCTTAGCCAGACCTGCCACAGTAATACATCAAACGACACATCACGCTGCATAATACCGGTACCATAGGGCTCAGGAATTCTATTTTACCTCCTTCATCTACTCAGAAACTATGTGTCACCAAGAAATGAAATGCTACCTAGAAATAACCAGAAGAAATGTCCAGCTAAGCTACTCAGTAAAATCGGTTATTCTAGGTCAGCACCAGAAGTGGAACACACCACCATTGTGTCCCCATTACTCTATATTCTGTCACTATAAGAACCATGGCTGTCAGACTAAACACAGTCAGAGGCAACTCAAAAAAATCTCTACAGACAGAAGCCTCCAGTCCAGAGGATTCACATCTTCATCAGTGCTACAGTGCTCTGCAAATCCCATCCAGAGAAGTGAAATCCCTTAACAGTTCCCTCAGGAAAAACTAAACAAAAGAGGGTCTTCTGTTCAAGTTTCTCATTCTTCAACCGACAGGTTTCACGGGAATGCTGGTGCTCAGCTGGGAAGAAAAAATATTTCCCTAAACGAAAGTATTAGGGGGGGATGTTCTCATGTCACACCGCATTGGTCAGTCTCTCAGAATAGCTGGTTTCCTAAAAAGTAGCTCAGTATAGATCTTTTTTTTCCTTCAATCATGTGGCTCTCAAATCACTAACAGATACCTAATTTGAGTCTCCCCTCTCATTTCCTACTTTTCTTTTTAACCCCGTACACCTATGTGGTGGATTCACGATGTGTTCTAGCTAATTCACTGACAGATCTCCAGGTACCCTGCAGCTTGTGTTAATGAGAAGCATGACTTCCAAATCACAGCATCAAACAAACAATTTTCTCAGAACATTATCCTGTAAGGGGTCTCTAAAGCAGATTTCCCTTTGGGTTTCAATAACCCCAGCTAAAGCAAAATTCCTACAGCTCAGCCTGTGATAGGAGAAACACCACTATTTTGGACAAGTCTTTTAGATAAAACATGCAAGGGAACCTAGCATGACTACATCAGGACTTCCCATTGACCAAGAGCTCTGTTCCGTCACATCCAATTTCCATGATCCTACCTAGAAAGATTTAGAGGGCGTCCGTGGCTTGACTGTGGCTTAACCCTTGAGTCTGACTCAGGAGTCAGGAATTTCTCTTCTCTGTTACCATTTCCTGCTTGATTTTGTCAGGCCAGCAGGGAGTCCCTATAGAACAAGGTCCACATAGATCATGTGCTTCTATCCTAAGCACTTAAATGTTTCCTTTTCCTTCAGGAGTTCTCATGCCATCCCTTCAGAGTAAATTCTGTTGAAGAACTGTATGGTTCAGGTAGGGAGGACTGTCTGCTTTTTAAAAAATAAAAAGCAATTCTAGACAAAGAGCTACAATCATACAGCTATGATCAGCAATCAGCTGAGAAGGGTTACAGAAAACTCTGGTATTCACAAGCAGCATGGGCTGGTTCTTAGTGGCATAATTACTCAACAGTTCACTGCTCATTAAAAAAAATAATTTTAAAAAATCGTAGTTATTGAATCACCTCAGAAAAAAGAAAAGCCATTCCAAACCACCATCTACTTCCCAAGCCTTGAAACATGCTGAACACAAGTGTTGCTCAGTTCCAGTTTTACGCCTTTGCTGCTCCTCCATCAAAAAAAAGTAGCGTTGTTTTTGGGGCAATCTGGAACGAAAGTCATTAGCATCTCTCATGTGAAAGTGTTTCAGCGTGAAACTTTCCACGCTGCAGGAACAAAGCTTGAGGAGGTTCTGTTAGAACATTACTAGTTTGCACCTTATCTTTTTGCTAGTTGCCAGCTGGCCCGCTGCAGCACCGCAAAGGGTCCGGGCATCTCCAGTCTCTCGATAAGGAGAATAAGACCTTAGTAGAAGAGGAGGAGTTGCAACACTGTCTACCAGCAGCTATTACTCAAGCGCCAGCAACGATGCACAACCGCCATCTTTCTATTTCCAACTATGCCCAAAGAACAGGAAAAAGAGCCTGGACTACTCTTTTTCCTTCGTTCCAGTTTTCTGTATAAACAGACAGTCTCCTTCTCAGCTGACAGAAAATTGTGGGATCTCAAATGTCTGGGATTTTTCAACATTAGCCAGTTCCCAGCCACATGTACAGTTCACCAAGGCTCTCAGTTTAAGGCCAAAAGTACAAATACAGCTCTGTTCCTCATAAAACATGTTTTGCTGAAAACATTTTAATGCTGGGGGCCTTGGGAATTTGAAGTGCTTTAGTAACTATCAAATATTGGGCGTTTTCTAAGTGTGTAGGGAGTTTTCTAAAGTTTTTGATCCTGGTTCCTGCAGGAGTTCCTGAGACCCAACATACAACGCTGAGTATAAGGCATCTGGGAACCACAGTACAAGCATCTTCCAGTCCAAGAAATTACTGTCAACAAGGAAAATTGACTTCTTTATAGCTTTATCAGTGCTTCATTGACTTTTCCATTGCACTTGGAGCAAAGCCTGCCAATGGACTCTTACTTCACTTAGCACCGAATGAGGCCATAAGCACAGTAAACATGGCTTAATGCAGTGAAAATGGCATCCTGTGCCCACTGAGCATGTCACAGGTGAAAAGGACATACCCAGATATACATAGTTACTTACAAATATTATAATGAAATCACCAGCAACCCTTAACGACCATCACTCCCTCATCTTAGGAGACAAAGCCTCCTCTCCGTGAGCTCACCTTTGACTATGATCACAGAGCTAGAAGTACCTCCAATTCAGAGTCAATATTTGCAGGTCATTATCTTCCACTTGCAAAGATGTCGTAAACACACTTATTATTCAAAGCGAGCGTTGCGTGGCTCTGACAGAAACATCACTGAGGTCTGCACTCGAGACCCGTGGTTTTACCACACCTTTCCTTCTCACAAATTATTGCACGCTTTCTCCCCAATTACATTCAGCAGGACACTCAAAATGGTTTTCACGGCTTTTAAAAGCACTTTGAACTGATGCTATGGTCTGCGTTTATGAGTTGCTACTAAAGGCTATGCCCCTGCTTTGAGTTAAATGATTTTTACCTTCCTCGTTTTAAACATCGCATTAGTGCAAGACACATGTCCATGCAACTGCCTTACACGGAGTTATGTAGAGAAGGCACCAATATTCTCACAGAAGACTCCGCTTTCATCATACCAAAGGATTCCAGGCAGAGGACAGAAAATACTCAGTCCATTTAACATTGGAACAAATTCAGGGAGAAGTCTGCAACCTCATTTCAGAGGTTGCTGTAAACTAAATGGATGCACCGTAGTTTATTCAATAACTGAAAGTGTCCCTATGGGTGGGTCACTACTCAAAACCCAAGAACTACATTAATTCACTACTGGCAATATTAACACATCTCCAAATTACACCTAAGGGGCACACTGTCGCATGGGCTAACAGAGGTCAAACTTATCCTTCAGTTATGTCTGCATCTTCTTCACTTTTCTGCCTTCCCAGTGATTCAATCTACCTGGGCCACCACATAACGCAAAAATAAGGTATTCCCATCCTATCTTGTAACACTCCCAAACATCTGCAACTCCTGAATGCTCTTTTTCTGACTATGAGAATTAGAGGTTACTTTGAGATCTTGCTCTTCAGTGCTCTACTTAATAGGACACGATTTTCTGTTTTATGGGGGCTAAACAGGATCACAGAGCAGAATTAAGCTGCTCAAGTGTTTTGCTGCAGATCCACAGCAATGCTTGGGAATAAAACATCTGATCTGTCAATCTCCCACCCATTTAACGATAAGAAAAACAATCATGAATTAATAGCAAGCTGAAGACCTAAGCATTATTTATTTCATCTGCTGACTCAGGGCATGATCAGTCTCCAACAGAAATTAATGGTAAACTCCCAACGAGTTCAGCAAGAGCAAGATTAAACTCCTGGTCTCTTTCCTCCCACCAGCTTCCCCAGAGAAGCTGACAAATCATGAAAGTTTAATGACTCTCATTTTTAGAAATAATGGTGAAAAAAATGCACACAATACTTCCTGCATATTTCTTTTCCCATTCCTTGACCAGGCTTCCGATTTTCACTTGGAAAACACAACAGGAAAACACACACATGAAAAAAGCCCCGAGATACAACAGAAGCTTGACCAAAACATAAAACCTGCTCTGGACCCAATTTTACAAAGCAGACGCTTTTGCACTTAGGATACTTTTAAAATCACGTTAACTGAACCGAAAACCGCTTTCCTCCCCCAGCGTCACTCCCTTCCCACCGCCTTTTTCAGACTCATCGACGCACATACGGGGACTGCCAACAGGGAACATCCCCCTGACCTTGGCAATTGGCAGCTGTGATCAATCACTTCATAAAAGTCTACATGTCAGTTACAAGCCAGTTGTGTTCCTTAAGCAAGTCAAGTAGACGAACAGTTTAAGCCATTAATCCATTTAAATTACTAGAGGAAAAAAAAACCAAACTCATTTGGACAAAATCTTACCCTATGCCTGATTTTCTACTTTAAATGGTTAATAACAGTGCAGAAATTCTTCATGGCAACTACGCAAAGTTGCTTCCAGACTCTTCCATGTATACTGATGAACAGAGGGCAACCCTCCACTTACTGGTGAGGTTTACCACAGATATCCCTAGTCAATATACCCGTGAGTTACACGCAGGCATCATATAGTTCCCAACTTTTTTCAGATAATCAATCTGACCTGAATATGAAGTTAATGACTGGTGATGGGTGATGCTCATTTAATTGTTGACCTTATAAGCAACAACCAGACTTCTTCAAATCGTTCTTGCAATCAGTCCACATTCCACCATCTTTTACAGTATAAATTCAAGCATCGAACAGAGACACCAGGATGCCGGCTCTACTCTGAGTATCACTTCTCTTGGTATAGTCACAACGTATGCATGGCGCATAGTGGGCAACCACTGCTGTCGAGCAAAAGGGAAGCAAATATCTGTCAAAACTGAGAATCAAACTGAACCGCTATTATCAAACACACCACTACTCAAATGAGACTCTCTTTAACCGCAGGCTGAACTTTGACGGAATAAGATCAGCAGAGAAAGTCATTTTTTCCATAATTATTTCCTCTTTAAAAATAATGTGTCAATGGATTTCTTTGGCCAATTTGCTCATTATTGAGATTGTATATTCTGCTCTCTGCTTCCAGGTAGTCCTGTGAGCATAATTTAAGTGATTTGTTAACTTTTTGCATACTTAATCTGTCCCATGAAACGGAGTTTTTCCACTCCACCCTTTGGATAAATCAAAAGGAAAGAATTTTAAAACATGCAGATCAAAGATAAAAGAGGAAAAAAAATAAGGAAAAGTAATAGGAAACATGAAGAAGGTACACTAAAGAGACAAAAAGATATTAAAGAAAGAAGCCAACTGAGAACAAGGGAGGTTAACAAAGATATAACTCCCTGGAGTCACAAGTCTTGAACAAGTAGAGAGATCTGTGCAGGTAATTACAATGAAATCTGATCACAAAAGGACTTGTAGCATCTTCAATAAAAACAACACCTTCTAGAAGCAGGATAAGCAGGCAGAAGCTTCTCTCTTAAAACCTCAACTCCTACAGCGATCTGCGGGAATTAATTCAGAGAACTTAACTATTACAAAATATAGTAATAAAACAAGTTTCCATTCACACACTGAGGGAAGAGGAGCTGGTGTTTTGCACACTTGCATGGTAAAATGAGTACTGCGCAAGGTACCTTCTTAGGGTAGATCACCTCATTTCCATTCTCACCCAGATTAACAAAAGCATGTAATGCAGGGGAGGTAACACACCTCGAGGTGTTTGTCCCTGCGAAAGTTACTCTGGGGCAACATCAAAGACTGGGTTAGTTTATCTCTGCTAGATTCTGCGTTCCATTTGACTGCTAAATCTGTGATCTGATTAGTGTCCGGTGAGAGGGTGTTGGTTTGGGTTTTTTTGATTAGACTTAAATGCCAAGGATTAAATGTCAGATTCATTTCCAACTTCTACCTGCCAGAGAAATTTTGAGTTCTTCTGGAATGAATAGAAGGAAAAGGTACTGGCAATAGCTAACCACTAGTTTCAACAACAAGGATGGGCGCAAATCTGTTTTCTCCATGTATTCCTGATGGGTAAGGCAACAGATTCAGAATTGTGGCTTGATAGCACTTCATCACTGTGATAGTCTTAGAGGAGAAGTTTCCAACAAGAACTCCCTAAATCCATCACCACTTAAATACAACAGCTCAATTTTCTGCTCAAATTTTTTATTGTACTTCAAGTTAGCTGCTTATTACTCTAACTCAAATCTGCTTCTGGAAGATGAAAACAAAGGCTTTTAAATGCAAATGAGCAATAGATTTTCCTGACTGTTCTCATGTCTTTCAGTTAGGATATGGAAGCTTATTTCTGGCTTGAGCGAGAAAGCTGTGAGAAAACAAAACATCACTTGCTCAGAGCTCAAGCTTTCTCACCTGTACAATAAAATCAACAGCCAACAGGGCCTTTTCTTAACTGGCTGTTGGAATCAGTTTCAAACACCACAGTTAAAACCTGGAGCAGGGGAACTACCCAAAAAGCAAGACAAGAAAATCCAAGCCCAGGCCTCAAATTCAGCATCTTGACAGACATGACTCCAGCTCTAGTAGGTAACAGATGAGCCATCAGCTCTAACAGGAGAGCTCCTTGGTGCTTGGCTCATACGCTACAAAGAAAAGTTAATTCCTACATGGGTAAAAAAAGTCTGCATTTAGGCACTCAGAATGAAAAGGTTTTGTCTGCGCAGCAGAACCGCAAGACTTTAAATATATATAAATGAGACCACTTCCAGCTCACAAGGCATAGATACTCAGCCACAGAGCCTACAGGCCTGCGGCCTACAACAAACCTCCCTTCAAGCACAACTACTAAATTCATCTCCATACAAACCAAGGCAAAGGGAAAACTTCCTTGCCTTACCTTTTCCACAGACTAAAATCCATCTACATTCTGAAATAAGAAGGACTTTTATCATATGTACATATTTATACACAGTTTTGAATTTATACTATGGCTTTCTATTCATTAAAAAAAGTTAGACTTTTCAGAAACCTACCCTACTACATTCTCCTTATTTACATTTCAGCGCGATCTTTATTCGTCTCACCCTGTTGACTTTAGCTACATTCCCAGCACCCTTATGTCCTAAAATTAGTCAACAGAAAACACCGTATGCCCTGTAAAAATGCACCGCTGCCATGACTCCATGAGCCTCAAAACAGTGCAGTCTGTGTCATAAACAGTAAGCGTGCTTTCAAGCTCCTTATGTTTAAGTTGTATTTAGTTGAGCAAGTCACACTGGAATGATTGCAGCTGCAATCCAAGGAGAAGCAGGGAACCTCTAAGTCAGGAAAGGCTTGATGAAGGAGAGAAGTGAGATTTCATGGTGCTAGGACACTGTGCTGTCTCAACAAAAGCCGGCAAAGGCCACCTGAGCTGGGAAGTCGTCTTCACAGCATTCTGACCTTTCACTTCAGGTCCCTGCCAGATTTCAGTACAAATGTGCATGACAAATAAAACCACTGAAAACTAAACAACTATTCTGGAAAGTCACAATCATCCAACACTATTTTATACTTAAAAGTGGTGCTGAAAACGGAGAAATATCAACCATCATTAGAATTTGCACTGACCTACCCAAATACACCTGCTACAGGCTGCATTCAAAGCTTCAGGACTCTATCAGTGTTCTGTTGAATCCAAGCAGTTTCTCCAAGGTGAAAAGGCTCTGCGGAGGCAATTAGAGCACAACAAAGCCAAAAAGGAGACTTTCAGTTCAGCTTTGCAACACAACTGTTTTCAAAGCGATGTGATACCTCTCCTTTAAAGAACAAAAAGTAGCCTCACTAAGACTGAAGAGCCACACTAAGAATTCTAGAGGTCTTAGTGAAATTCAGTAACTTTACTCTTGCTGGCAATGTACCAAAGTTAAGGGCACGACTTGCATTCATAGGAGCTGTGCTTCTCTTTAGTCAACACACTCAGAATTTTGGAAGTATTTAATGCCTTTACCTAGCTTGTCTTGAGTTAGGCTTTTACTCCATAAGGTATTGTATTTTCCACAAGTTAAAAGTGGTACCCAAAGCCAGTTGAATTTAATCACCCTTGGAAATTCTAAAATCTTATTAGCTTTAAATTAAAACAGTAAAATCATATGGCTTTTATATTAGCTATCTTACATGTATTTGCGTAATCCACAACTAATCACTCACAACCACTCACATATTGGTGATGTCACCAAACACACTAAATATAGCACATGGCGGCATCTGTACTTCTACCGATGTGTGCGTCCTACTCGCGAAAACCAACTGCCTTGTCTATAAACTGTCTGGCAACTGTTTATTCCCCCATAAAAACCTGGATTGTGGATTTAATTCTGAGGTATTTTACAGCCCGCTCCATTTCTATACCTAATCAGGACTTTAAAGACTGCTTCTAAAATTCAGAGCATCACAGAAATGTTTTGGTTGGAAGAGACCTTTAGGATTATCGAGTCTGATCACTAATCCAGCACTACCAGGGCACCACTAAACCATGTCCGTCAGCACCACATCTACGTGGCTTTTGAATAGCTCCCAGGATGGGGACTCAAACCTGTTCCAGGGCTTTACAACCTTTTCAGTGAAGAATTTTTTCTAATATCCAACTCAAACAACACAACTTCATGAAACAGAAAGATTAGACTTTCACAGACTCCACACAGAGATACACACGCAAGCTACTAGATCTGCATCTCAGTGGGCTGTGATCACACGTGTGTGTTTCTCCCATGGAAAATGCAGTCATTTGAAGAAGCAAACCTTGCTAAGGACGAGAAGCACAGCACACACCCAGTTCACAGCGCAGAACAATTCCTGTTGCAGCTAACCAGGCAACAGTTTGTTCACAAAGCTATTCCCTAAATGTGAACGTTCCTCCCGCTGCTAAGATGCCAGGTAACACTACCACAAGCACAGGCAGGATTTCTTGAGACAAAGATGCTTAAGCTTCACAAGAAAATCCAGCAATCTATATACTCACAAAGACAGAGATCATACAAAAGCAAAAGACATGCTCCAAAACACATTCTAGGATGCCTATCTGACATTTCCCTGTGCTGTAATTAACTAGTCACTGAACTCTGCAGTCTAGCCTGAGGGCTTTTGGCAGTGAAGTTAGGAGACAAACAGTGCAGAAGATCACACACCATCAACATCACAGTCTGCTAAGTAAAGCTGAGAGCAGAGGAGAGCTGCTGTGGTGCAAGGCCAAGCACAACCAGTTACTGGTTATGTTCACTGCATGGCAGGAGGAACCTCTTCCCACAAACGGGTTCCATGAACTTAGATCCAGGAAATACCTGAGCAAAGTTTCACAGTATGGAACCTCAAGAAGTAAAGAAAATAAGACAGGAACAAAGTAATTTTTATAAGTATACATCACCCACATAGGTAAGAAAAAAGCAGCCATTACTTCATCACAGCCCAGCAAACATAGCAAAGAAACAGTTTAGGAGTTCAATGAGAAAGTCCAAATGTATATGAAAGAGGTAACTCAGAAGTACGCAGGAGATGGGCTAAAATCATAAGTGCATTTTGTAGGGAGAGCAGTAACAGCTCCGAAGCACGCTGTACGAAGTGGGACAGCAGTGATAACCTAGAGCAGACGCACCTAAAGCAACCTTACGTTGTCTCTGGTGACTACACCAACCAATTGGTTTGGCAACCACTGCAGCACCCTCTCCTGCCCTCCTTGCAAGTGGCAAAGCCTGGAATTCTGCTGAACACGTCAGGTTTTTTTCTAGTGACTTTTCACACTTCATATGACATTTAATAACCAACTTCCAGCATTCTTTCTACAACCCCAAGAAACAGGCCATAACACGCTCAGCATGGATTTAGCTGCTTTGCTTGGGCGATGTGTGCCGAGCCTGAAGTCTGTAAAACCAGAGACAAAAAATAACACAGAATGCGCTTCAACCTTCTATGGCACATCTCCATTTTCAGCACGGATGACTGAGAAGGTGACCCAAGGTAAAAGTGCTAGCGGCAGGCCTATCTAACAACCCACACAGTACCTGAGTGCACAATCCTACTTATGTTAATTCAGAAATAGCTTTACATTATTCAGCTGATTGTTTATGCTGCTTCTGAGTAGCTGGAAGGTATTTAATCCAGCAAAAGTTGTTTCAATATAAAAGCCAACCCTGCGATACTGTTGGGAAAATTTGAATTTTACTAGACTGACACATTTTATCATGGGAGAGGCGCTTTTAAAAAACAAAACAACAAAACACACACACATAAAACAAACAAGGAAACCTACCCAAACAGGACTGCCCTAAAAACAGTTTCACCATCTCACGGAACCACAGCCTTCCAAATATACAAATCCAGGATTCCCAACTCAACTTCACGGAAACCTGCTGCCAAACTCTCACCAGGCTCATTTCAAAGAAATCAAAACAGACAAACTCGACGGTCTCTTAGGACAAGTAGAGTTGTGAAGTTAAAATAAAAGAGTCTCGGTAAGCCCAGACAAGTTCAGCATCTAAACACCAGCTCAACTCCACCACATAAGCCAAATTATACGTTAATGTGAGACATTTGCCTGTCTCACCTAAACAGAGGTTACTAATATTGTATAAAAACAAGAATGCTGTAGGTCAAGTCTAAAATAGATTCAAAATCCAAAAGAAAATATTATTCCCGTCATCTTGTGACCCGTGCATTATAAATACCGTGGACTGGCAGGAAGGATGACAAAACATGCACTCTTGGCTGTCTAGGCCGAGTTTGAGACTAACCATTCCCATATATCACAAGAATGAAATTTCCCAAGAGTATTGGAAAAACACAGTTAAATTAAACAAAATGGTAATAAAAGCCAACAGGCTCATTCAAAAAAAAACAACAAACCACGTTTCTCAATTTTGTCTTACTGTATTCCCACCCTAGAAAAATAAAACAATACTCCAAATCCCTGCCCCAGCTGAAGATGAGCAAATGGTGGGGGCTGAGACTCCCCTTCATTCCCTTCAGTGTCTTCATGGCTTCCAGATGAAGACACCTCAGAATCACCCTGAAGTTCCTGTCCAACTCACAATCTGATATTTGACTAAAAGTCTGGAAAATAAAGTGATGTAGTCATTATAGTTCAAGAGAGTTTTCAGCACAAGGGTTTCATTTGCAAAAGACCAGAATATCTTCCACCTCAGAAGCCCTTCTGTTATTAAATATACATTAGAGTCCCAGCCTCTACCAATTAGCTTTCGTGACTAAAAAAGAAAAAAATATCGCAGTCTGTTTGGTTCCTTTTCATGGACAACATGAAGGTCTGAAGAACATGTGAAAGTATTAAAAAACATCTAAAACACTCATCTTTTTATTTGTTTTCTGTAAACTAAGGAGTTCACCATTACAATTGCTCACTGTAACCTGATAACGAGAAAACACCCAACTCCATCTTTATTAAATTTAAAACCTGGCTAAGAGTACGCTTCCTTCCAGCGCTGCCAAGGGGTGGAACTAATATCCTGCAGGACTGGATGCGAGACAGGAGAACGCCTGCCAGGTCCCGTGTAACACTCCTCCGCACCATCCCAGCACCGCACAGAACCCAACCGGATTTGCCCCAGGGGCTCGGCCTCATGTCCCTACTGACTGCTCCACTGAGCAGCTCCACTCAAAATTCTCAAGTTGGCCTGCTGAGAGTAAGCTACATACAAGGGCTATCAGCTATATATTACTCCTCCTCTTCACCCTGTGATAACAAGGGCACCACTGTCCAACAGCTTAAAAAAGAAAACATTTTTTAAAAAAAAAAATTAAAAAAAAAATCAAATCACAGTAAGTCCAAGGCAAGATACCCAACTTCCCTTCACAATGATGTGAAGAACACAAGGATGTTTTCAGTAAAAAGCTGGTGTGTAATCAAGCTCTTTGTAGTGTCATGGAAAACTACTCCTTCAGGAAATCCATTGGCAAGGGGGAAACTGCTGCCAGCCATCAGCACTTACCCTTTCTTCTAGAATCATATGGCACAGTTGTGTGTTTTGGAGAATGAATTACTATCTTCATAAAATGAACCTAGGAAATAAGTACTAATGCTAAAATTCTTTATGGACTGTATATAATGAAGATCAGATCTGCTTAAAATAGGATTTAAAAAAAAAAATCATCAAAGTTATAGGCTTGGGGTACAATGAGGTTTCAAGGAATACAGAATCAATTTTTGTTTGTTTTCTTTTAATTTGAATGGATGCCTTCTTTTTTCCAGATTATTTCCCTCTTATTCCCGAAAAATAAAGTTTCCTCATCTCTCAGTAGCCCCACATTTCAATGGTGCTAAAGTGATTGACTTCAGACGCTTGGGTTACTGGACTCCACAAAAAAAAAATAAAAAAAAAATTAATCTGACCCCAAAGGAGCTTTAAAGGCTCACTTGCATTGCACGGGTTTCCAATTCACACACCCCAGAGCTGCCCAGCAGCCTTGGAGACTGAAACCCACACCCCTATGGAGAAGCAAGGTACAATCGGCCCAGCTCCATGATCCTGACGTGCCACAGTCAGCAATAAACCCCGGCCTTGGAACAGGTCTTTGAACCTGAGCTCTCACGGGCTTTTCCTATCAGATCACAAAGGAGGAGCCCCTTTCCTGCACCTGAAAACACTCGCAGGGGCCAGAGCTTTTCTTTCACCATATAAAGCAACTCCCTGCACTGCCACTACACGTGGCCTTCTGACCTGATGCCGCTGAGCGTGCTGTACAGTTTTATCCATCAAGCCAAAAAGGCTTCATCAAGAGTTAGAGGTTTGAAATGTGTGTATACAAAATGACTGCCATCTTGCTTATTTTGTTGCTGATTAATTTGCCTTACTCTACATAAAATAAATATTATACTTCTTTTTTTCCTTCTGTATACACATCTACCTCAAATGACCATTTATAGCTCTTTCTTGCCATGTGCTAAAGTCCTTCCTCCCTGCTATTGACCCATTTGTGAATGAAGTGATCTTGAGCTCCATTTTCCTTGAGGCAGTTAGGAGGAACACCCCCTCTTTCCCTCTCCCACTTCTAACAGTTACCAGTAACAGATTTTTCCACTAGTTGAAAAGTATTACCATCACTTAGCACATGATGACCAAATTTAAATTGCAGAAAGAATTAAAAGCCAAGAATGTTAATTATCTATCCATCTATATTAGCCTGTAGAACAAGTGTGGTAAGGAAAACACTAAGAACTGCAACCCTTAGTACGAAGGCAAAATAATGTTAAACTGCGAATGAAAAAAGTAGATCCCATATCATACCAAGAAGACAGGCCAGATGTTGTCAGGTACAAACTTCTCCACTTCAGGGTAATTGCTCCCACATCCACAAGATCAGAACTTGGCTCGAGCAGCATTTTCACCATCACAGAAACCATCACCACCATAGATGTAGTCCAATGTAAATTTTGCCTGATTATTTTAAGGTTGAAAGTGGTTCTCATTAGAAAGCTAGGAATTGTAAAATACACACCTTTTTCCAGAACACAAAACCGTCTGACAAACTCAGAGAACTAGAAAAGTCTTCATGTGTGCATGAAAATCTTTGACCTCTCACACTTTTCTGCTTTTTCCAGTCCTATCACGCAAACTATCACCTCCTCCTGCAAACGTGCTTCCTGACCTATGCTTACTTCAAATCTACACTCGCGTAATGAAGGAGGATCTGGCCAAGCTTGTAATTTACCCACCAATTTCATCATTTCTAAAGCTGCCCTTCTAGTTAGAGCATAAAAAGTAACTAATAAACAAAATTGCTTAAGAAATAACCAGGATCGTACCACATTTTTTTGTGTACCCGTCTACACGGCACATAAACACGCTAGAGCCACAAAAGCTTATGCACTACCCAGCTTTTGTTTATAGCATTAGGTACTAACAGACTTAGGAAGGGACTAAAAAGGAGAACCTACAGTTTAGACTTGAGTGTAGAATGTACTCCAGAAAATCTGGCTCCCCTAACTTAACGCCCACTGAAAGGAAATACCCTGCATCGGCAGCTCACATAAAGCCCACATCACAAGGCAAAGTGGGACAGGATCTGTCATCATTTATTTGACAGAACTGATTTGTGCACTGCACAAACAACTTCAACCGCTATAACTTTGCTTTCGTTCCACGTTTCAGCTGTTGCACTTCAGATTTTTGTCCTTGGTGGTTCTTTACACCATCACATGCTCTTTACCAGAGATGATTTTGTTAGCTAACTAACAGAACTGTAATTTGAAAACCTGATAGCGAAAGCATCATTTCCTGTAATCCAAGACATGGCTTAACCCTCAACACACAAGTGGCAATACCTAAATCATTTGGGCATCGTGTCATGAAAGGAATAGATTTGCTCTTGGCTCCTCAACCAAGACCTAATAACTTCCTTGGCAAATCAGCAGTGATCAATTTGTCAAAAGTAGTTGTTCACAAAATGTAGCAACGCTAAATACTTCATCTCACGGCCAGTGGGCACCGACATTTTGAATGGGAAGTCAAATGCTACAGCAAATCCAAAAAGCACATTTTCCCTACAAAACCAGACTCCAAACACCGGCCGTTACATTACATAGTGAGCGGCATCTCGCAGCCACAGCCTTTATCCAGCCTCACCTCATCTTGTTTTCTTCTAGTGCTTACAAGACAGAGAATTTGTTTATAGTTCATATTCCCCAGAAACAGTCACTAGAGTAAACAGACAACAACTCCCATTTCACAGGAGTATCACGATCCCTCGCAGGATTTGAATTATTCCTGTGCTAAGCGAAGTCCTGCCCTCAGCAAACGGAGTATTTTCCTCAAGGACTGAGGCCCTGACCGCAGCAGCGCGACTGGTGGTATCCGTGGGTGCCCTTCCAGAGGGAATTCTAGGAGCAGCTGCCGGCAAATTTCGTAACCCATCAAAAATACTCCTGTATTGTGAGCTAGCAGCCTATAAATCCCTTCTGCGGGGCATATCCCTATGGGAAAGGCCATGCAAGCTTCCATATGGTGGTGATATATCATGTGATTCCTTTTAAAAGGCATACTATAACTCCCACTTATTTACTGTTCTCTCTCTTCCTATCTGTAAACAAAGAAAAGCTTAAAAGGTTACATTCCTTCCTACTCCTTGCTATGTTATTTAAACCAAAACGAAAGTTTAGCCACATAAACATCTGTCATCTGTACTTAATTCTTGGTACTTTCTCTTTCTTCTTCAGAAAATTAAATACCCAGATGTGTCTGACTAAATAAAAGGGGTGCTGAATCATCTCATTTTTCTGCCGAAGTAGCAAAACGAATGATAGCTAAGAGTAAGGAGAGAATCTTAAAAAACAGACCAACTACGAAAAAGTTAAGCATACTGAACACTGGCCATATCCTAAATAGGCTTCCTCTACCTGCCATCACACAGAACAAAGCACAAAATGAACCAAGACACCGTTTACTTTTCATTTAATTCACAAAAGCTTTAATTCATGTAAGAATTCAAAGGACATCAATTTGTACAAACCATATCTAGGAAAAGACACATACAAAAAGTTGTGTGAACACATTAAGGAACAAAATCAAATGATTCAAATATCCTTTTTACTTCCTCCCCTCAGTGCTCCAATACAATCACAAAGATTCAAAAGAAAAATGGCAGATTTCACTACGAAGTAAAGCAAATAGTGGGACATACTCAAAGCTACCTTCTTACCATTTCCTTTCTTCAAAGAAAATAATTTGCTCTTTAATTTATCACTCTTCATTTGCCACAGTAGGGAAAATGTAGCAGTCTACTAGAACCACAAAAGACACAGGAATCACAGGAAAATTTTGGTTGGAAGGTACCTCGGGAGAGCAATAATCCAACCTCCTGGTCAAAGAAGGATCAACTCTGAGGTCCGACAAGGTTGATCCAGCCAAGTCCTCAAACATCTCAAGGATGAAGACCGCACAGCATCTCCGAGCAGCATGTTCTGCTGCCTGGCTATCCTCACGATTAAAGACCTGTATACTCAGTCTCAACCTTTTATTTCAATTTATAACTGTTTATGCCACTATAAAAAGTCTGGCTCCATCTCCTCAATAATTTCCTCAGACATACTAGGAAATTACTTTAAAGTTGTCTCCTTTCCATGCTGAAGAAGGTAATTTCCACAACCTCTCCTCACAAAGCAAGTCCTTCCATCTACCTGGTCATGTCAGTGGGCCTCTGCTGGGCTATGGCTCAAAACTGGATACAGTATTCTAGATGCCACCTAACCAGCGGCTAACACAGACAGCTCCAGCTCCCCTTGTCTGCTACCAGGGTGCTATAACCATTCCGCAGCTACATCTACAGGTGGGGTCGAGTCTCCCTCCTCTTGCCAAAAATCACAGGCTCTCAGGCTCCCTGCTTTACTTCACCTGAGACTTCAGTCTCCAGCTGCCCCTTGTTCTGCACAGTCTGGGGGCTGAGACTCTTCTCTGAAGGGTCTCTGTGAAGACACCATGGAACTCTTTACCATCCCTGATGCCGCCCAGTTTGGTCACCTCCTCCTGCAGCTCCTTACTTGACGGCACAGCTTCCCACCCAGCACACACCTCCTACCCTTACTCTGCTCCACCCCCTGGATAAAGCACCAGACAGTCCCGCTGCCCCAGACCCGCAGAGATGCCCCCTCCCTTGGGGGTCAGGGCCCCGCGGGGCAACCGCTCAACTCTCCCCTCACAGCCAGCGAGGCAACGGCAGGGAACGGAACTGCCGCGTGAGCGCCACCGGCGGGCGAGACACGAGAAGCGCCCCGAGGCCCCCGCCCCGCCAACCGCCCGCAGGCCCCGGCGCTCCTCGGGGAG
>VWZK01013446.1:12074-62512 GCA_013396935.1 Baryphthengus martii | reverse complement strand
GTCCCGCGGCGCCCCCTGCGCCGGGCTCCGGCCTCCCCGCGGCGGGTGGGACCCGAAGAGACAAAGTCTCGGTGAAAAGGCCGCCGCGCATTTGCCGCCTTGTCGGGCGAGTGCCACGGAGGAAAGGCGACCGCCAGAGCTGCATTCGGGGCTGCTTCGGGACTAGGTCGAGGGGGGTGGGGTGTCATCCCCTTCGGTTCATCTCTATCTACAAATTTGCATCGGTGCCGCCTCTTAATAAATAAATAATTGTAGTGTAACTTTTGTTAGGAGTTACTCCAAGGAGGGCTGACGTTGCTTTCCTTGGGTCCAGCCGTCGTGACAGGCTGCACCTTCCACATCAGGGAGGTGGCCGCCAAGCCCTTCGTGCTTTCCTACACGCCTGTGGGTCTCTGTCAGCTGGTGACAGACTCTCCTTGAGAGCTGGTAAAAGGAGCTCGTAAGGAAAAATGTGTCTTTGAGTGACTGCTGGTGGGCAGGAGAGCTCTTGGCCGTGTGACAAGACGATGGCTCTATTTCAAGGGCCTCATGAGCCGTGAAACAGTGATAAAAATCAAAAAAACATGGTAAAGGGGGCAGACTCATGCCCTGTGCTGCTGCAGAATGCAAAAACTCCCCCTGTCCTTGACAGTGCCAGAAGTTGGCCTCAAGCTGAAGTAGTCCAAAGAAATAGAACTGGCCTTTCTGTATTACAGCAGACGAAATTAAAGGCCAAAAATGTGAAAACTAGAGTCGGCTAAAAATGCAGATAATAAGCCAAACAGGCATCAGAAGCAGCAGAGCACAGGAGGTGAACGGGACTGATGGCCACAGTGGGCTGGCTGAGATGAAAGGACAGAACCAGCAGAGTAGGAGCAGCTTTCCAAATCACACAGCCTGTAATTCACCCTGCAAAGACGGACCCTTCTGACAGTTTGTGCAGCATCTACAAAGCAACGGAAGACTGTTAGGTATCTGTTTTATTTTTCTAGCTGAAAGGAAGAAACTTTGTCCATTTTCAACATCATAGACCATGCAGGGTATCACATTACGCTCCCATTAAAAATTTTCTTGGTAAAATATTTTTAATTATTCCAGCAATGAACAGCCAGCAATGCCCGAGCTTCAAAGAGCAAAACAATCTAAGTCTTTTACAGAAATATTTGCTACGTGGTGTACCTGTGCCAAGAAGAGGATTGAGATCTTATGTGGTGGGAGACGAGGCAGTTACTGGTCTCATTAAGTTACTTTGGGCCAGGGTATCCCAAATCCTCAGGAAACAGTTGGTTTAAATGTGGAGATGATGACATGTTCAGCACTAATCTCTCAGGAGGAGAAGAGAGAAACTTCAACATCAGCAGATAGGCAAGGAAGGAGTACTAAAATAATTCCCACATGCAGTTCCCATCCCTTAAGCTCTCCATGGAAAATATGCACAGTAGTCCTGTGGAGTCCTACACCTCTGAGCACAGGGAGAACATAAAGTCCTTGGTGCCATGCATTGTGCTGTGCCACGCGGTCAAGTCAGCCGAGTTTGTCACCCTGAGTGCTCTGGGGTAGCCTGAGTTCTGCATGGTAGGTACTACAGGGGAGGCAGTAAACCCACTAGAGATCTGAGGTGGGGAGGGAGAGGTGGGATTCTGCCAGAGAAGCCCAATTTTTGTGTTTGCTGGCAGCCCAGCTAAGTGATGGGATCGCTCGCCTGAGCACAGCCTGGATCAGACCACTTGTTTCTGTTGCTGCTCTGCGCTCTGCAGCCTCTGGAAATCAATTACGCTCGTGTAGTGTCGCTCAAGAAGTGGCAAGTGTCAGTGTGAACCAGCACACGGTTCCTAGCTTAGCTGGTTTAGCTGGACCTAGACAAGGTCTTTGAAGCATATTCCCGTTACCCCAGAACCAGTAGCATACTCTTGTGACAGCCACCTTGGCTCTACTCAGAAGGCTCAGGCCTGCTTGCTGCTTGCCCCACTCTGTGTGAGAGCAACTCGGTTGCCTCCAGGTGACCCCTGCAGTCATGGTCGGATAGCACTCTCCTTAGGCTAACCTGCCAGCCCTGCGGCTTTTATAAACTTAATCCCCAGGCTGAATAAATCTCTAAGAGGGAGCTGCAGTAAGAACTGCAGGCTCACCTACCACCTCGCGCATACATCTTCAGGCTATGAATGTTGGCAGGAAGTAGCTCTTCTCTTTCTTCTGTTAGTTGCTGAATGGTATAATACAGTCTGGTTTCCCTTCCAAAAAGTGCCCTTTGTTCTGACAGTGAATTTATATAGACCGAGCGGTGACACTTTTGTACAGGAGAGTCTTAACATTTGGGTAGTTCAGGGGCATGGCTGCAAAAATACAATTCCTGCTCAGTAAGCCTTAGCCATTTTTCCACTCTTTCCTTCCTAAAATTTATGGTCACTTCTATCCACCTTTCATTTGCTCAAGGAAAAAAAAAAATAAGGAAAGAGCCTTTTCTTACGTTCTTCACTTAAACAAAACGAGGCTTTCACATTCAAAGAGATTCATACCCTACTATCAAGATAATAGGTGAGATGCGAGTCCAAAAGTCCCCCTACTGTGCGCTTTGCATTCACGGGTGGTCGAAGCTGTAACTGAGCTACCTCACCATGGCGCAGCAAGAATTCAGAGATTTATTTTATGCAATTGGCATTCTATTTATACTTTTTGTTCCGCTGTATCTCAGAGCGCATTACAGAGTATTTAATCACAATATACTGTACCTACAGCACAGTTCCACCGTGGTCATTTACCAAATGAAAGGCGAAGGAGGGAAGGAGATGGGAGAAAAAGGAAAAGAGGTTGTTTGGCTTTGTAAAATTTAATTCTCACTCGATTAAAAATCAGTTAAATATTCCGATCACTGTCTACTTCCTATCTCTAACTCCTGTCAAAATCTCATCACACCTCTTCATCTCAGCACCTCGGTTCATTTTGTCTTGACCTTCTGAAAGATAACCCTTGCTTTCTAACACCCAAGTTGTTCACCCATGACACGAACTCTCCACTGATCTTACTTTCTCTTAACTGCCTAAATGCTTCAAAACTGCCCTTTCTTAATTTGAAGCTGCTGCACCGTCTACTATTTTCTTGGCTGTATTGCTGCACCTTCTGAATGTTCAGCAGCTCTACCCTTGGCCATCACATGTGAGTACTTCTTTACCTTCCATATTGTGCACAACTCTGCATATCAGAATTCTATAATATCCCGATCTTTTCCCACTCTTCTCTAGTAATGGCCATCCCTCCAGTTCCCTCTGAGGTTCTTTCTCCCGTTGTTCTCTTCTTGCTAGCTTTGTGGCTAGGCCTGTCTAGCAACCACACAGCCCCAGTACATAAAGACCTGCTCTCTCTTCCTGCAACCCTTAACTCTTTCTGGAGAGCACCAAGTGAAAGGATTAAAAAAATATCCATGGTAGCTTCCTGTGCAATTTGTCTTTCTGTTTTGGTCTGTAACCTAAACTGCAGCTCTCCAGAACAGGTAAAGCCGTCCTATCCGTGCCTGCTAGCATGCCAACTACGCTGTCAGTACATGACAGATAATCACTGCCTGCACAGAATGTTCTTCCTACCCAACAACCGATGACTGAAAACTGCATAACCCCAGGAATCCAGCCCAGCAGCTAACCAGCAAAGTCCAGGAAAAGCAAATAAGCATTTTGAGGAAAGCTCATCTCTTTCTCATCTGTTTCTGGAACTAGAAACAAAGACCAAAAACAAAGCAAAAAAAACCAAACCCAAACATTAAAATAACTGTAACTAGCCCAAAATCCTCATTCCTCCCACTCCTTATCTTGGCAAGTAAAAAGTATGGTAGGTTGGCCTCCCCTCCAGACAGCTTGACCTCTCTTCCAACCCATGGGTGTGGGCTCAAGAATGAAGGAATAGGTAGGCTACAAACCTGTGGTGGTGGTTTGTGTAGTGCCTTTCCATCAGGGAGCTTCAGCTTTCCTCCTTTTTTCCATAGGAGTATTTCTCATTTAACAGTACCAAACATAATGGCAAAGGTTGATCAGGCACATAAAAACTTACAAAAACCCCAATTTGGAGAATCAAAAAACCAAGTGTGAGTGACTCTCACACAAGAGATTTGAGATGGTCAGGGAACAAAGTCCATTACTGCCAATCACTTGGTGCAAGTACATTTTTCCATGTGCAGAAACAATTTCATACATATACACTATTGTTTTCAATCAATGGCCGGTGATGGTATCCAATCACTGTAACTTATCTACATTCACAACACGTAACAACAAAAATACTCTCTGAAGCCAAAAGTACACAGAAAACTGACTGTTTCAAAAGTTTGTACAGTCTGCTGTGGGGGAACTACACATCTTGGGGACTACTGACCCTGCCTGCTGTTTGGCCACACCACGGGCAGCTCCAACATACGCAGTTAACATCAAATGCTGCTGCCGCCTGGCTTTGTTTTCTGCTTGATTTGCTTCTTATCTATAGAGTACATCAACAGATTTAAGGAGAACCTTCTCACTCAGTCTATTCCCCCTCACAATCATCGTCACCATTATTGTAATTACATCGCTCCCAAGGAGAAAAAAAACCAAAACAACAAAACAAACAAGCAAAACAAAAAAAAAACACAAGAAAAAGTGTTTTTCTGGACAGAAGAAATTAATTCAGCAGCACCGTGATTTGGTTATTATTCCATAATAGTCAATAAAAAGATAACTTTCTGGACTTAAACATCACCAGCTGGAAGCATCCCAAGTAAACATGAGTTGAGACTACTCACAAGCCCTTATGGCTTACAGAGTAAAGGGCAGTCAAAGCATTAAATCCATCTTTTCATCTTGTTTATCCCAAAGAGAAAATTCAATATATATCTAACTCCTGTTCATTTCATTTTCTAACAAACAGGGAACTGCTTCACTGCCTATAAGCTGGAAGGAAGGAGCATACGGTGTTTCAAATGCAACGAAGCTTGAAAAGTTTCATTTGGTGGAGATTGTTCCACACAACCGTATGTGGCTGAATTTTCCATAAAGTAACAAACAGCTAGTGAAATGAGTTTGTGTTCAGATACACTTGGCTCAGCAGGCTGTGGTTTAGCCCCATAGGTAAGCTCAGATTTGACATGGGTTAAAATAAAATAGCCCTTGGCGACCAGTCATAGTAACTGAAATCTTACTCTTGGAGGACTGGCTAAGAGGGTCCGGATCCAATTCTTCCACAGTCACTGCAGCTGGAACAGAGCTGGTCTGTCAGTGCCCAGCTCCATCAATCCTACAGGTCTGATCTGTCTGAGTTTCGCTAAGAAAACAGAGTAAGGGAGCCCTGAGACGCACAGACATAACATAAATAAAAAAATACATTCGCGTTTCCAACTGTCCACACATTCTCAAGCAAGTTGCACCTATGTTCTGTTACTCAGCATGTGGTTTCAATTGTAACAACAATGCGCGGTTGTTCAAGCGCGCGCTGGCTGTGAACTACGCCTCTGGCCGTGTTTAAATACGGCACGGCCTGTGAGCGCCTTTCGGGGTCAAGGATCTGGCATGTGCCTGCTACGTTATGGTCGGTATAATCTTATAGATTACCCAAGCAGCAGCCCCAGACTCTTTGATCTCATGAAGGCATGTTTATATACAGTATGCATACACTGTGTATTTTTTCATAAGGTAGAAGACCCAAGGAAAAGGGAAGGAAAAAAACCAAACAAACAAAAAAAACAAGCAAAAAAAAAATACTATCTATCTAGGTCTTTCCATGCCCTTTGCATTAAATTTACTAAATTAAATAATGATTTTACACTACTTTCCTAGAACTGAGTTTAAATATTTTTCATTCATTTTTACAAGAGACTGCTCACAAAAGTTGCCTTGCCCTGCAGAACTGTTAGCACTGGCTACCACTGTGGATCTTTTTTCAGAAATACTTTCTATCACAAAGTTTCCTGATAGAATGTTGGTATTAGTGGCTTCCAGGTTTTTTTATCCTCGTGGATTTAGGATATTGCCAACATCTTTACTAATAGCTGCTGGAACTTTATAATGGGGAGACAAAGAGTAGAAGTCAACAGACATCACTGAAAAGCTACGGCTGATGTACAACTTCAGCGTAGAATTTAGTGAGAAAGGAGGAGTGCATCACCAGCCTGCTGGGAAAAGAATTTACCCCACATTTTCCAGGTGTTCACTCCTGTTTTGTGCCATTACAGGCCTTTCCTAACCTAATGCTTTCTAATGAACTTTCTCCAGGTGCTTCATTATAAACATCCGTTTAACTTAGATATAATTTTTTGCAACTTACATTCTGAAGGAAATCTTGCTGTTACCCATCTGTCTTCAAAAATCTCCTGATTTCTCATTTGGGAATGGGAATCTGAAATTAAACAATGAGATGACCAACATATGAGGCAGCGTAATTAAAACCAGCATGATAATGCCTGCTCAGAAAGCAACCAAATTAAAGCTCTGCCATCTCCCTTGACTGTGATATTTCCTAACATTTCAATGCTCTACATTGTAATCTTTGTAATGTTATAGGCTTTATAAAGTAAAAACTGTATTTTTACACGGGTCAGGAAAGAGAGGGTTATTTATAGTTAAATAGTGTGAACTAGTAGTTCAAGGCACTTTTTTTAACCCTTTTAACCCAAACCAACTTCTGAATATATCCTTTTCGCATTGATCCGTCACAAAAAGTCAGTATGGAAAGAGTTCCTAATACAATTAGAATTTCAATTAATAAAGCCATTAAAGTTTCATAGAAAGAAACAAAAAAAAAAACAAGCCTAAACCTATTTAAAGATTTTATGTCCATCTCTATTGTAAAATATTCCTGTTCTTCCTATCCCGCGGGCTTTCGGGCCTCATATGGCTGCCACAGTGGAGCCACACTTCAAAAACCCCACCCCTAGCTTTCCTGGTGCTAGTTAAGGAGCTATATAGAGATGGTCACACAAATGATGATGGGGGAGCTGTGTTTTTATTTACACTTAGTCCAAACATTTCCAGTAAAACCCCCAGAAAAGAAGGATAGATTTAAAGGTTTATTCACCTCTAAAGAACGTTCCCTTTGTAACAAAGAGGGGTTTTTTGTCTTCAAGAGCCTTGAGTGTAGAGTCCAAATAGAACATGAGCTCTTCTTTTGCTAACATTTCTTTACTCTTGAGATGCAAGAGTAAAAACTTGAAACATGATGAAATATAAACTGTACCAACATGAGAGATTTTAAAAACCCAAACAACAAAACCACACCACAGCATTTTCTTACAGCTAGATTTCTTTTAGTTTCACTCCATTTGTCTTTTCCCTCAACCTGGTCTTGTAGCAAAAACTGTTTCAGTCTCTGAAAGCGTACAGATCACCGCGACAGTGCAGGGTTAGGAGGGGGGGCGAAGAACCAAGATGAAGGTTCATTACTAACGGAAATACATCTGCTGGTTGGGATTACACATCACAGAGAAACCCACCGAGCAACAGACAGGGAGTACCTGCATATGGTGGGTGTCTCTGTCCTCTTCTCGGATGACTGATGATGACAGGACACTCAGATTGCTCTTGCACTGGGTGAAGTGGCTGGTAGTGGGGATTAATATCCAGCCAGGGTGAAAAATTAATGACTAGTGATTATAGGAATCTAACTCTTTCTGTTATTCCTATTGCTTTAACAGATGAAAACAGTAGATATAAATTAACAGGTCTTGGCATGCCCAGCAACATTGTTGTTCAGCCAAGCAGACAGAGTTTTAAATACCCCAGAGCTCTGTCCGTGTTTTTTTTTCTTTCTAGGTGGCTCATTACGCACCACGACCAGGCACTGCTGCGTCTCAGTTTAAACACGAGCCGCTGCACACTCAGTGCTTCTGAAAGTCAGGCTTGTTTTTAAGTACCCAAAAAATGGTACTGAGGAGCTGTAGTTTGGGCCAGTATGTTTTTCAATCCTGACTTAAATATCCATGCAGGGAAACAAAAGGGAAACAACAGGAAAAACTTCTTATGGAGAATCGTGCTATTGCTTTTGAAGTTTGAAGGGAGATTGATGGCGCAAGCACCTCAGGATGTGGTTCTGCGTTGCGTGGCTTTCAACTGGCAAAGTCATTTTAAGACACTTCCACCCCAGGAACACCAAGACACTCCTGAGAGATTGCTGCTTCCTTAGCTGTAGCAATTCACGTCAGCTTATGACTGATTAAGATGCCAGGTAATATGCTTTTCATTTTATTCTTTTTCTGTCTTTTAAACCACGTTATTTCAAAGACAACTGGGGAATTGTAATAGCTTAAGCCACCAGAAGACAGTAGTCCACTCATGCGATTCCTACCATATTCCCCACACTCCCACGGTTGCTCTTGCATTTTCACTAGCAACAGTAACTCCACAAGAAAAAAAAAATTGGACAGAGGAATATTTTTAGCTTGGTTTAAATTGATCTTACATCTTCACAGGACTGAAGTCTAACTGGCAAAATCAAAGGGGCACATACTACCAGCAAGACACAGCAATGAGTGAACAGTGTCAGGGACTCTGAAAGCAGCTCAGTGAATTTTTTTTGTGGAGTCCCAGCCTCATGGAGGAACCCCATTTGTGGGGACACGTCCTGACAAAGAATAAGGACAGATGTTTGCCAATCTTAGAGGATCAGACTGTTTGGGCCATCCAGCCAAGAGGGCTGTTGTAACACTTTGAAGAGCAGCCATGAGGAGTCAGCAAGAGTCACAGCCTCTGGAAATGGCATAAATTGCATCTTCATGTCACGCAGTCATCACAGTCCAGCCAACAGGGAAAGAGACTTAGCAGAGGCAGAGGAAGAGAGATGCATGGATCTAATGGCTGGCAGGGTTGGTCCAGAGCCTGTAAAACTGGCATATGCTTCCCTACTGCGAAGAAAACAAATTGAGCATCTGGGAAAAGTCAATACTATGATTTGTATATTTACTTGCTGCACTAGTCCATGAGGAGTCCTCTCCTTGTGCATATCAGCTCCACGAACAAAGCACAGTTTACATCTTCTGGAGCAAAAACTGACAAGAAGCAACAAGACAGTGTGGATGTGGCAAAGAGTGCTTATAGTGCCTCAAATAAAGAGGAGAGGATGAAAGAGTATCAAGTGAACCATGCATCTTTTCCCCACACAAAATGTGAAAGACGGATTTATCCCCTCCTACAGCCTCAACGGTAAATCAAGACTATACTCAGCCGTGTCCATCCCAGCGTAAAGCCACGGCAACGTTTAGGAATAAATAAAAGTACTATACAACACATATTTGTCTCCAAACTAGAAGAGCTTAATTGCATTTTTTCATCTGTACAATATATTAGCCTGATAGGATTGGTCAATAAAGCTTAAACTGGGGTTTGTTATTCAACATGTTAAGTAATAGCTCCGCATTTCATTGTCCAGGCAGTTACAGAGGCTTGTGGGGATTTGGTTTTTTTCCTTTTCACTTCCTGAGTAGTAAATTTGGAGTGATCATTCTGGACAAACAGAAAGTGCATGAAAATGAAATCTGTCTGCTTCTAACGAAATAAGGAATAAGAGAATGGATCCAACAGAATATTTTATTTGCTAACCACTTACACCCAGCACTGATACCGCTTCAGTGAAACTCTGGTTCAGAGCAGTGGCTTAAAGCAAAGCAACTGCCTTCCTGCTGTGAAATCCCTGGCTGGCTGGCCAGAGAACCTCTTTTCCTTGGTCAGGTGCCAACTGACCAGTTGCACTTGGCATATGTCGCACGGACCTCTCAATTTTCTTCTCAGTGAAGAGCCAGACAGATCATAAATTTATTGATTCAATCCAAATGACATTTTTCCAAATTAGAAATTTACTATGATGCAGCTTTTAAACTGTAGCACTGCTGTAGATACTAATGATACTGCCCCAGCCCTTTTAAAGCCACACCTACATGAACAACTCTTTAACATGGTGTGCACCTCCAGCTTTTCCTCTGGTTTTTTTTTTCCACATTTAGCCTCTGTTGATAAAAAGACTGTTTTCTGGCTGCACAGTTTGGTCAATAGCCTCAGCTGATGGTGCAACATCTCTTAATTTTGTTAGTACAGAGTCCTTCTTTTACACATAATAAAGACAAATCTCACTTTTAGGGTCTCTGCTATTGAATTTCAATTACTTTTAAAAATGCCACTGCTAATTTAGCAATAACAGAGCAGGTACGCAGTCTGCCTGCTTGGTGCCTCCATTTCCCTTCAGTAAATTAAGAATTGCCTCAAGGGAATTTGCAGAATAGTCATTTTACGTTTAGTGTGACCCTCATGGCAACATCCAACAATAGTCTTCCCTGTCTTTGGAATGTGAGCCTCTAGATTAGATGAAGCATTCCTGATAATTTAATCAAGTGCCTTAGCTACCTCTAGTCTGACTGTTGACCACAACTATCCCCACAACCCCCGCCTCCTGTGACATCCTGAGGCTTTATTTCATAGAGATAACCTGAATTTGCCTGGAGATCTAAGGTTAATGGACTTGCTGAGCACACAAAACGTGTAAAAGTTACATTTTTCATTAATGATCATTTGGAGCATGATTGATTTTTCCACTTGAAAACCTACAAGACAACCATTTCCTCTCATCTTATGGGAAAAATACTACAATTTCATAGCCCTTTAAGCTCAAAGCCTATCAGATGAGATAGTAATTACAGAGTATTTGAGCTCCCTTCCTCTGAAAGGAGATGACAATTATACTGAGAGAGAGAAAAAAAATGTATTTTATTTGACTATTTGTCACAGGTAATAAAACTTCACTTAGGTCATATTCTGCTATTTCAGAGAGAATGCCCAGTCTGTTGAAATATTGAATTAAGACTTCATCTTCAATAAAAGCTGAAACAATTCCACTAAGAGCTGAATCCAGAACGAATATCCTATGATATTTCTAATAACACAGTCCTCTTCTGTACTAAATACCATGCTATTGTAATACGCACAGATTTCTCTCTCCTGTATCTAGGAAACGTTCTTAATTTCATGTTTCATTGTTGACATGGATCCTTTTACAGTATGTGATTTTTCACCATATTTATTTTTGTAGAAATGGTAGTTCAACTGCTAGAATTACTTAAAATAATGGATTTTTCATTTGTTGAAAATTCTAAGTAAATAGAAACAATCCTTTCAGATGTGTTGTTTTCACGGTGACCAGGGGGAGTATTTTGGGGCTGTCAAACCACTGTTTAGAATTTGTTAAGTCACATCCCTGAAAGTTTTCTTATGTTTTGCATGTAGTTCATAAAAACATTTCCTTCAGATACATGTTCAAAGATGAAATTTGATTGGTTTCAGCCTGAAAGTATAAACCACCAACAAACAACTCAATACTAATGTTTGACATTAAACTGCTATTCTAGTACACTATTTGCACTGACATGTGCTCAGTATATATTTTTTAGCTACTTAAAAGTAGTTTAAAAAAGTAAAATCAGTATCAAACAACTATGAGAGAGAGAGAGAGAGGAGTGACTACATGACAATGCTCAAGTGCTGACTCTGCTTGCTCTCCATGTCTCCAAAAAGTTAAAATCAGTCATAAAATACCTCTTACTGCTCAAGCCTTTCAGATAAATATCTAAAAGGCTGCATCACTGGTAAGTAATATGTAAGTAAACAGCAGGAACAGGAGATTTCTGAGAAGGTTTCTGTCAAAGAGACTTGAAGAGATCTAAAGCTTACTTGTTGCTTTATAGTTTTCTAGGCACATGGTTGAAGGTTGACTTTTGACAGAGTTGCAATTCCTAAATGTTGTGTTCATGACATTTCTAAGCACCTGCACAGGAAGCTGTCTCATCTGGGCAACTAAAACTCTTTGTATGCTCACACATACAAAAAAATAGTCACTTATCCATGATGTGTAAGAACACTGCAGTGAGTCCCACTTGATGATGTCGGGCTTTTTTTTTCCCTACCATAG
The DNA here is from genome assembly GCA_013396935.1 of Baryphthengus martii. Taxonomy (NCBI): domain Eukaryota; kingdom Metazoa; phylum Chordata; class Aves; order Coraciiformes; family Momotidae; genus Baryphthengus; species Baryphthengus martii. The sequence continues at coordinate 50,632 of VWZK01013446.1, read as the reverse complement.
AAAACTTCCAACCAGTCTTTGGGGCAAAACAACAGAGCAGATTCCTTACTGCTCAAAAAGAAGGCAGAGGCACCCAGACAGTCTTTAGTGCACTACACAATACCAAGAAAGAGACAAGCAGATTGGCTTTTGAAATCTATTGAAAATATAATGCTGACAAAACTGTTACCAGTGAAATCTTTTTCTCCCTTAGTAGAAGTTACGGGTGGTCTTTAAGGAAAAAAAGAAAAAAAAAATAGTTTAAGAAAACCTTGGCTGCAGCCTGCTCGCTGGCAAATGCAAAACCAAATATCTGGCACCAGGTGTGAAAGGAGTGAGGCACCCCGACCTCACGGTCATTAGAGTTTTGCAAGATTTCCAACTCAAGTAAGATTTCCCAGCTCACACCTCCTTCATCAGCCCTCATCACGCTGGTTGAAATTATCTTGGCAGTGGGGATAATTATTCATCAGTTACAATAAGTGTTACAGACGTATCTGAATCAAAGGCAGCACGCGGGCCGGACAGACTGCTTCGAGAACTCCCACCGTGTCTGCTGAAAACTCTCCTCTGGAGAGGCCGGGAGCTGCGCCTGCAGCCAGCAAAGGCCGGCAACAAAAACACTCCTTCGTGTTTATCTTGAGCAAGGATGCCCACTACAGCCATGTGACTTACCATCAGCTTGAATCATCTCCTAGATAACTCAGTGAGGTGGACTCATGCAAATGCTGCAAAGTCCTCATTTTCTTAAGAAATAATCTAAACCGCAGATCTGTAAGTAAATCCTCATCAGTCCCCACCCAGAAGATAGAGGGTTGATCTCCAGCTCCCACATCAGTAACAATTTATTTGCTTGTCCAGCCAGGCTGTTTTTCATCCCTCCTCGTATCAAATGTCCCTTCAGCCCGCCATCTAGGTCCCTGTCCTTCACACAGATAGCACATCGTCGGGAAATGTTTACTTTGCCAAACGCCATCGCGATCCTGGGATGAAGTATCAGATGACGGGCTTTCATCTGGATATAATTTATTCATTATATCACTACTTTGTATTAAAGAAAACGCACCAGTGTGAAAGTATGAACGGAAAATACATTTTGCCTATTGAATAACCTGGAAATTATTAAAGTTAAAAGCTCTTGAGTCAGACAGAGAAGCATCATATTATTAGAATAATATGTTAATGTTTCAGTCATGCAACCTCTGTGGGTCTTTTGGAACACCTGTGGAAATAAGTTTTGCGCTATTACAATGCTAACAAATACGTGGGACCTAGTCAGTTTAACTGCCCAAATTATCCATATGACTGAGTTTTATAAGCTAATAAAGCACATCCTGATATAAATATAATAAATACTTTCTACAAAATAATACATTGAGTCTGTTTTCAACAACTCATCTTATTTTCTTTTTTTTTCTCTCTTTTCCGCTCCTCAGGTTGCATTCAGTACAGCTGCTACTCAGAGGACCCCTGCTTGCAGTGGGATGGAAACTGTGAGAGCATATCACCTACTGTACAGTGGAGAGTCCATCTCTAAAAAGAAAAGATACTGCAGAATAGATTTAACTCTTTCCAAGGAAAACCTGTCAACAACTCCAGTTCCCTCTTTCAGCACAGAGGAAGAGGCACCATTTCTCGCTATCTTCCTTTCCCTTTGTTAGGCCAGATCCGTGTTCCCAAATGTCACCACACTTCAACTTCACCTACTGGCTCTTCGCTTTTACTACCTTCTCTGAGTGTTTTGTCATTGATAACAGAGTCTGGCAAACCATTTTCCTTACCTAGCATTAACTTCCCTGCTTTTATATTCGTAACTGTGTCATAAAAGTGAAAGACGGTGAAGTTGTATGATGTCTAAAGATGGATCTGAGTGGCAAAACCTGCACACTAAGTGAAAATTTTCCCAACTTGGGAGGTGTAGAATTTCAAGCTCTTCACAAGGTTTTCCCTGCTCTAAATGGTTACATGATCTGCTACTTTCTTCTGAGGAAAGAGGTGTGAATATACTAAGGCAGTTTCGTTTTTAGTTCCTGATCACAGAAAAAAAGTGTAGCCATTAGAAGTAAGAAGGCTAAGAAGTGATAGCTTAAACATTTAGTTCAGGAACATAGAAAATACTGGAAAACAAAGAGGTCACTGTATTAATGAATTCACTATGTATTTTTCATTTTAACTACAGTAACTTTGAAGGCTGATTGCCCACATCAGTAGGGGATAACTGATTACCAACTGAAGGTGCATGAATTAGAACCCTGCAGTATTACTGAAGCTGAAGAATCTATTACCAAGTAAGTGACTGAGTAGATCTAAACAATGAAAAGAGGGAAGTCATTCAAAATAAAATGCAAACACTGGCCTAATTTAATCACAGGCTCAGAAAGGATTTGTGATCCTTCTGATTCTGTGTTATTTCGACAGTTCTACATTACCAAAGTCATTCAGAAACTGCCCACTACCTCCTGTGATGCTCTGAAATCACCAAACTCACCAGCTGATTATCCTATAAAAGTTTGATCCAAAGCAAAAACTTAGCATTCTAAAAGAAGCTCTCCTAGGAAGCTTCTGGTGTTGGTTCACGGCCCTAAGAGCTCCAGCTCCCTGGCCCACCCCTCAGAAAGCCATTACTCCATCCAGAGCAGGAAGAGCAGAAGGGAACCATTCTTCACCTACGTGAGTACACACAGCCAAAATATTTCCTTCAAACCGCCAATGCAGCTGAATGCACATAATTTCACACTGGGTCTCACCTGCCTATCTATGAGATGGAGCAGCGGAGTCTTCTTGCCCCATTCTGGTGGGCACCCTTCAGCAGAGAAATGCAGCAAACACCTGGAGATGGTCAGTTTTTAAAGCATTGCAGCTAGATCTACTGGAGATCTGTCTGAACACTAAAAAAAAACAAACAACAAACACCAAAAACTGGCAAGTTTTTAATGCTAACAGCAATACAAAATAAAATCATTACTCAGTAAGTAGCCCAGTGTACCTTCCCCAGTTTTGCACTAACAAATATATTATGAGATAGCAAGAAAAACAGTAGTTGTCCTATAAATTCGCTTCCTAAATTCTCTTTAGAGAATCTTCTTTAGAGAATTTAGACTTCACAGAGGAAGAAGCAGCAGCAAATGCCCTCTACGGTAGAAATTTAAAAATTCTTTCACAACTATGATCTCACAATAATTTTAATGAGTCATACTTCATTAAAGGAAATTATTTTCTGAGCTTTTCCCCAGAGCTGATGGGATGCTTAAGCAGCCCAAGTGCATTTTACAGGCACTTTGCACTCTTTTGAGGAGGTTGAGGCAATAACCACTAACATCCGCTACCTTTGAATTCACCTACAAAACCCAAAGCTAGTCTGAAAGCAATTGCACAGCACATGTTGAAGGGACTCTGCGAAATCCACAAAAATGACTTCATGGAAGTTTTGAACTTACTCACAGGCTGAATATAGCGATGCCTTAGTCTCAGCAGGAATCTCTGTTTTTTTTAAAAATGAGAGCAAAGACCAAAACTTGAAACAATAACTTCCCTAGAAACTGAAACAATGACTTCCTAAACAAACAATTCAGAGAACCTTGGAACTGACCTAATGTCAACAAGTAAGTGACCAGCGCTTTTGAAGCCAGACAACTTTCACCTCTTTTAATATAGTTTTAAAATAAAAACTTCCTGTGCAAATCATACTTGTGGTGACAACGTTAGATCTCTTGAGCTCTGAATCATTTTCCATTCCTGTAAAATCATCTTACGCCTCCCGCTTTGTTTACCTGATTGAAATCTGTAAGGAACTACGAATACCAAATCATTTTAATGAACAGTATTATTATCATAATAAATAACTGGAACAAGAGGTGCGTATATATATGGGGCATTTATGTCTAGATACAGATAGATAGGAAGATACTACCTTTTAAGTGGCTTGGTTTTTTTTTCCTAATGAGGAAACCAGGCTCTCCACATAGCAGATTCAGGAATAATGTTTGTTGGAGAATGCTATAAAATGAAGTGATCCCACTTGGAAAAAAATCCACCCTCAGCTAGCCCCACTATACTATCTAACTAACAGTTACATTATTTCGAGCATCTTCAAGCCATAAGCAAAATCAGCCACTTCTGCAAGAGATTTAGATGTAAACACATTATTGATTTAACAGAAATTCCTTGCAATGGGCTCCAGCGTGGTGTTATTTTTCCTTCCTTTTATACGTATGTTAAAATAATCATGTAAAAGGATTCCTGTACCGTGTCTTCAAATCTTTCAAAGGATGATTCACTCTATTCATTTTCACCAGGCACAGCACTGCTTAACTTTAACTGAACATACCTTTTATATATTTAACGTGGATTCAGACCAATATGCAGAGACTGACTGACTCTTTGCTAATAATGCCAACAGACTGAAACAAAATACACATGTAGGAAAGAAAGCATGGGTGAGAGGGAAGTGCTTGGCAGAAGGAAAGAAGCTTTTGGTGATTTGGTGGTATGTGAAAGAACCTGGGCAGCCTCCTACCGAATTACATCTTTCCATCTGCCCTGTCCCCGTTCATCAGCGTCCTGACGCCGTACACTCCTCCCTTAGGTGAATCTTTTGGAGAGCAGAAGGTAAAACACAGTAGCTCAGTCGGTACAATTCAGGGGTTGGGAGGCAAGAAATTGCTTACAAAGCTGTCACTCCATCGACAGGGAGGATGCCTCTTTGTATGGCAGAGATCTGCCTCACCCAGGAACAAATCCTCTCTCCCCAAAGAGGGCAGGATTTAAGCAGGACATGCAGCAAGCTACCCCTGAGTATACAATGAAGGTCCACATGGTCTTTTGGTGAGAGTTAATCCTTCCACAAGTACCATTCCGTCATTGCCAGTCTCGCCTAAGGACTGACTTCCTATCACTTTCATATTTGTAAGAGGCTCACAGGCAACACAACTGGCAATGAAAATCACAGAGTTCTGCATGGCTTTGGTGTTGCCATCAGTCATTTTCCTCCTCTGAAGCTGTTTAAAGCTGTCAGCAGGCCTCTGCAGTAACTGAGGCGTACGGAGATGAAGTGGGTGCACCAGGAAGAAATGAGCTTTAATTTGAAACGCAGATGCATCTGTGCCGGGGGCGATTTTAGTTTATCTAATCTACACTAATTCCACATGATACGGACACAGCAAATCTGTGCCTCGTGTAACTCAGCACACTCCAAGATTACACGGGAAACTCCCACGGCAATTGAAGGAGATGCAGGGACAACGTTGGTGGAGGCACAGATGATTTATTCAGTGCATGAAAAGCACACTAAACCATCTTTGCCAGCTGCCAGTTCCTAGGTTTTATGTCCCTTTTAAACACATCGCCTTCCTGTTCCATGAAAATCATCCAGCTGACTGTTGATACCACCTCATCCTACTATCACTACAGCTGTATCAGGAAGATAACGTTATTTCTTTGCAAACAAAAACAACTTTGAGGAGAAGAAAAGAGACAAATAGAACCCCAGACTAGTTAGCTGGCCAATGACAGAATTGCCTCGCATCTCCAGATGACAAACTTCACTCCTCATGCACACTCTTATTGCGGCCCGACACCAGCCCAGCCCAGGCTTTGGTTATGCAATATAAGAACAGGACAGCACCGGGCCAGTAAGCTTCCATCTGATATTTCAGACTAAAGATCAAGTTCAATGTGTTCCACAATCCTTTCTAGAAAGCTTTCTTTCAGAACCAGTGTTCTCATCAAAAATCTCACATCCAGAGAAACTGAGAGACAAAAAGAGAGAAGCTTCTCTGCTGTGAGTAAAGTCTTGTCTTCACACTTTTTCTTTCCTAGTAGTGAGGCTACAGGCACTATGAAAGACTATAAAACAAAGAGAAGATGTATTTGAATTGTTATTTCCCAGGTCACAAGAAATCAAAGAGAGACTGGTTTATATCAGAAAGACCGAATTATTTCGCTTTATTTCTCAAGATGTACAAACTTAAACTGGAAATGGAGAGAAAAGGAGGGAGGACCTTGGCTTCTGCTAGGTATTAAGTCAGAGACATCATGGATGGAAATGTCTCAAAATGCTCATCGATTTATTTTTGCAGCTCTCCCAAGTGTCTTCACACCTTTATTTGCGATCCAGATATTTATGTAACACACTGGAACTCATGAGAGACCAGTCTGAAATATTGTCACAAGGCAGCCAAACTGTCTCGAGATGCCTCGCTAGAATTCAAACCTACACACTGCACAGGAACTTCATCTAGCAGGCTTTACAGAAGGGACTGAATAAAGCTGCCAAAGAAAATGGAATTTAACAGCCAGAAGTATGTGAAAATAACCCCCAGAATTGTGCATTTTCTCTCTACTGGGGAAACATTTTCTTTTCCTTTCCTTCTTAATTCAATTTACATTTATTTCCATTGTACTTTGGAAAGTCATTTTGCCCCAGATCATTATTATTTCTATCAAGTTTTAGACAGACTTATTTTTACTCCATTAAATCATGTAGCAAGAGCACTAACTTGAATCAAGGGACTTCAGCTATTTCATCTCTTCGTACAAGCAGCCAATGTCTCACCTCTTATAAAACACTCCAGCATCTCTTGGTTTGTAGTTTTCTGTCATTGCTGTGATCACCGATACAGTTTCCACCATATACACTCTGCTGGTGCCAATGCACTTGAGGTATTCTTTACCTGCAAGGACTTGCTTGTACTGTTTTTCTAAAGGGTTTTCTATGAGCACTCCTCAGAAGAACACAATTGCCTGAATAATGAGGGAAATCCAACACAATGGGAAGAGGAACGCTGCTGAAAATAAGGTGTTCCTTTTTAAGATTGAGAAGAAAAGCACGCAGAGATGGTCTTGTATTCCCCAGAACCTAATTACTGTACGGGACAAGTTTGGAGACAGGTATTGATAGCTGTGGGTACTGTGTTACTGCTGCTCAACAGTCACATTTAGGAAATGCTGAACATTATTCCACCTTCTCGTGCATTCTCACTACACCTACACTTGGAAACACTACTGCCGACCACAAAGAGGAGGACTGCAGTTTACAGACCCACTTCCTTTATCCTGTCCTGACGTATTATATTCTCTCTATTGTAGAAAGAGTCCACTCTATCTGCCAGTTCAACAAAGAGTATGTCTAGTCTTCCTCTTTACCTCCTCTTATTGGCATCAATATCAAAACTCTCCTGGATTCACCTATAATTTAGGGCTTTTTTCCCCCCACCATCCTCACAAAAATCCACTAATTTCTTACCCACAATATAGTCTTAACATTACTTCCCATCAGTAAATGAGAAGATTCATGGTGAACTCTTAGTTTCAGCTGGACTGCTTCTCGGTGTTCATTATGAACCGAAACCAACAGGGATCAGCTCCTGAGCCTTTCTAAGAAAAAAAAAAAATTCATTAGAATGACAAAAAATTCACCATACACACACTGTTCTATCACAGTACTTCTTGTAGTCATGCCCAGACGACTAATAATTCTCAACAAGACTTAAAAGTACCTAAATATTTAATACGGTTAATTGTCTTCTTCTGTTAGCGGTGAAGCTTCTTGCCTGGAGTGCCTTTAGAAGCTGGAGTTCTAAAGTTACCCCTTTCGCGAGTAACACTGGCAAGCGAGCTAAGAATTACAGTCCCACTTTATTTCAGTGAGGCTGCACTAACTGGCTAGAGGATTTTGTAAAATCCCTCAGTACTTCAGGCAATCATCCATGCCTGTCACTGGCACTTGGAAACACCGTCCTTGAAGAGCTTCCAGTGCCCACGACAGAGGAGTCAAACACTGGCTCACTGATGCACAATCCTGGCTCGTAATCTCTAATCAGCTCTCAGAGACGTAATCAAAATTTACAATGGAAACCACTGCACCAACCAGACAGCCAAAAAACTCCGTTAGTGTTACAAAAAGCCCCGGAATGGCTATCCCTGGCTCCTGAAAATTAACCGCAGCTGTTGCTAAAAACTAGTCCAATTCCACAGGAAACCCACAGAACTGGCAACTCCAGAACAGTAACGAGCTTCCCCGAGCGACTTTTAATCACGATCCCTCAAGCAGTGCGGGGCCAAAGCGGATGCATCATCCATTCTCCGAGCAAACCTCCTCGTAGTTCACTTTGCTGGCCTCCTCCACTGTCTCTCACTCACAGGTCTCTCCAGCTTGCAGTGGTCAAAGAGGGAGTCAACGAAACTTTCCAATGTGATTTTCAAGAAAAACACATTTCAGCATACTTCAGGTACACGGCCCCTGAACAAACATACAGCAGTTTATACACAAATACCATTTTCCCAGAAACCTGGGGCCAAATTCTGAAGCAATTGGAACGTTACGCAACCGTTGACTGTAGTGAGAACAAACAGGTGTTATGTCAATTATCATCGATTATCTCAGGGAAATACCCCCGATTTGGGGTTGCACTATGACAACTTCGTACAGCTGACATAAAAGATCTTACAAACAACATAACCAGGCACCAGAGGCTCATCAGCGTTCTAGGGTGGAGTTGTGTGCAATCAAAGGAAAGTAAAAATGGCCAAGGTTTCCTCCAGTCCAGAAAATCCCAATGACTCTTTTATCTCCAAGGAGTATTTAACAACCTGCACAAGCTAGAGCAAGCGTAAGACTGCTCTAATATAGGCCAAGTCAAGGGCTCAGTGCATGGCCGTGAAAAAAATTGCCTAATAAAAGTGTTATCCGAGATGTTCGTTTCTTGTAGGAGGATTTGCTCATTCTTTGCAAAAATAAGAGAAGTCCTTGCTTCATGCTCAGAAAAGCAAGTGAAACTACCTATACTCTACAAAATTGCAGTGTGCCTTCCTTCAGCACTGAACAGGATTTCTAAATTCTACTCACAAACTCTTACATCCCACTATGTTTTCTAAAGGAAAAAATTCCCTGTGACAGCTGTCGCACTGTGCTTGGCCTGCCAATTGCTGAAAAGTAGTTAGAATTTCTAATTTTTTAATATGAGTGTACGGCCTTTTACCCCTTTAGTAGTCAGAAAAAAAAAAAAAAAGCTGAATCCATGCTTCCTTCTCCTGATTACAAAAGAAGCATCAAGGAGTTAAAGATTTTCTGAGACACAAATGACATTGCCTGTCAATCAGTTCGTAGTGTTCTTTGGGCTCTAAAGATCCATCCAGGACTCACGACTGATTATATTTACGCTCAGCCAGTTGTTCTGACTGACGATGATGGAGGATACCAAATAAACCTATGGGACAGCAAGATGTACAAATTTAATTTACATTACTTGTGTGAGTTTAAGGGCAATTTCTACACCCTTTAGTTTTGTAACATAAATCTTCAAAGGGCAGGGGCAGTGGGAATTCAGCTTAAAAGCCTATTTCCTGAGCACGCATAAAGATAAGTCTTAATACTGTTTTGCCTATTTATCAGGTTGCTGAAGACATTTTTAGAGGATCTCACTTACCCACAATTCAGAAAGAAAAGCTCCCTACATACAGCTGAAACCGTATCAAACTTCTTGAAAATATTTAGGGAAATTTTCCCACAGGCAGCACCAAATTCTGACGTCAACTAGTTCTACTGCCTTCGAAGACCACCAGAGCTTCACAAATGGGGAGGTATCATGGCAGTACCTGCCTTGGCATTTAACAAATGCGTAGCCCACCATCACATTGGCAGATAGGTGGATATTTGACAGACAATTTAGCATTGGTGACTGCTTCACAAGCTTTTAGGCAGGCTACAGCACAGAAGTATATATGCATATGACATAATCAGTCTGGGACAATATTTAAAACACAATCGTTGCTTGTTCTTAAAACCAGATGCTATAATACACAGCTGTACTTGCAGCCTTTGGGTGCTGGCACACGTTCTGGCTGGATTTCCTGCAAACAGACAAGTGCTGGAAATGTTGTCTCCTTAGAAGAAACTCTTCCCATGTGCTCTGGGACTGGTTGGAATTCCGGTTCTTGAGAGGTTACCTCATTGTTAAGCATCACCTATTTTGAAACACAATGATGCCAGACATCTTTCCGTTATCACTCTAAGAAAGTTTGTCAGTTCTTTCTAGGATTAATAGACAAGAAAGGGAGTAGTTGCACTATGCTTACCAAAGGCAAAGATATTAATGCATGAGTAGAGCCCCGTGATGTTCTGTTACGTGGTGTTTGAGGTACTCATGCAAATAATCTTTCATGGATGGACAGATGGACTTTGGAACAGCTTGATAACTAGAAGGCTTACAATATCAGGCTTCTTTGTATTTAAAAATAAAAACAATTAACTTTTCTCAAAAGCATCTATTATTTCCACACTTCCATTCTTTAAATATTTCAACTCAGCATCAAAAAACCGAAAACAAAAAGACCGAAAACCATCTCAGGTGTAATTACACTAAGCAGCCTGAAGAGCTAAGATAGTGTCCAATTGAGCCCACTGAGTAGGATGGGGGGGGAAAAAGTAAATAATGTGTACACTGGGTAACTGAATTTTAAGAATACGAATCTTCCCTTGAATCTATGAAAAAACAGGAATGAAATTAATCCTTCAAGCAATTCTGGGTAACTTAAAGAAGTTACATCTGGGATGGCATTGGTTCTGGATTTTTACTAGAGCCACTTAACTTTACTATTAATGCTGTTATGCAATCATCCATAGAACTTTTTCCAGGTGGCTTGAAATAAATTTGGCTCCAATACAGCATATCAGATGTAACACTGAAGTCCATTCTCTTGTGATTTCATTCATAAAATTACATGCAAGTTTGTGGTGCAAAGGAGGTTGAAGGGAAACAGTAAAGGCAAATTAAAACACTTACCTATTACCTTACGCTTTTTCCTAACACCATGTAAACTGAATTTAACTGGAACCTGAATTATAAATTGGGACAAGGCTCACCAAAATTTTGTCATATGTGCCAAATATTTTCACATCATTTCCAATTTGACCCAATAAAAATACCAGACTCATCAGGCCTCCATTTTCTAATAGCTTAGCATCTAATCCATCACTCACAACTTCTGAAATACCAAGCAAAAGATTAAAAATAATTTTGTGTACTGAAGACACAGACATCTGCTAAAATGTTGGTTACATAAAAACAGATCAACATTTTTTGTGAATTATTAGGCAACAATAAAAAGCGCATTTCTGAAAGAGGTTTAGAAGCTGATCCAGATGCAGTGAAACAAAACAAGTCCTTCTATTACTTTGAGTAGCCTTTGGATCAGCCCCTGGTTTGTTTATCAGCATCTATTTACGAAGGGTGCCAGATGACTCATTAGATTAAATATAGATCAACAAAAAATATCCTTGTGATTCTCATTTCCTCCATGTTGTGGAAACAGATTATCTTGAGCAAAATAATTAATTGGTGCGTATAACTATTGATTTCTAAAGAATTTTTGAGTTTTGAACATTTTTCTGCATCTGCCTGCCAAGCCCTACGGAGATATTTTATATAAGATATTATTCAAAAGCTGTAAGCCTGCTAAATTAAACATGGGGCTCTGGGGGTTTTGAAAATTAAGTGTGGCGAAATCAGAGACTTCTACCTATACAACTTAGTGAAAATAAGCAGCTACAAAGCACACTGCACTTCATTGTTTTGAGTTCTTCAGCCCATTACTAAATTTAAAACCAGCACTTGGGTTTATAGCTTCTTTCCACAAATTTCACATTTCTCATCTTATTTTCAGTGCTGGTTAGAACTGGAACCTTTTTCTGTCCCTTTTTCAAATGAGGGCTAAGAATAGATTTCCTCCTAGCATGTTATTAATATTCCTGCTTTGGTCGACGATAGTCATTTGTTTTTCTGTGGCACTTTGAAGTTAAGTTCGGTTCATTAGTTTTTGACGTTCGCTTTGTTCTCCTTTCACCTCAAAGAAACTCCAGATATTTGGAAATTTATTTGAGATAATGATATTTAGGTGAACTCTTTGTGCACCTTACTGTTCTATTTGGTCTTTAACACACAGAGACTTCTGTGGTTAGATTTGTTCCGAGCATAGTCCAGTGAAGCAATCCGCTCTTCTTACTTCTGGAAATAGTTCAGCCACTGATTTCATAGCCAATTACAAAGACTCATTTCCTAGCGAGTATCTCAGTCACCCCATTCCCAACTAGTTAATATTTTATTCCAGTTCTCCTTTGAAGATTCCTCTGGCTGAAATATTACTAATAGAGATACTTTACAATAGTTGTAAAAGATGTCAGCAGAGGGCATCTTCAATGTGGCCTTTCTGTTTTTCAAAGGCATGGTATCCTTCGGGCATTTAAAATAGTAGATAGTTCCTTTTGCTTTTCTTTTTGTGGGAAAAGCAAAAAAAAACCCTCTCCTCTCTTGCATATTAGTTCAAGGCTCAAACAGCACTTAACTCCCACTTAAGACCTCAGATCAGGGTAAACTTCACCCTTGAAGAGCTACACAGAGGGAACTGATTTCTTTCTTTTGTCCCACTTCGGAAAAAGTCTGTCTACATCGTTATGTTTCTGGATTTTCTCCTCAAATGTGGTCTTCACATCACAGGCAGCCCTATCTTGTCAGACAGAGACTCAACTGCAAAATGTCACAAAACAACAAAGAATCTCCAATCTTCACTGAATGAAGGAAAGAGCATCTGTTGGCACTTGGAACATGGTCATATGGCAGATGGGCTGCAAATTTACCTCTACAATGCTGTTCTTTGGTATCATATTTATCATACTTTTGCTGTATATCACAATCATTACAAGTATGTGTGAGCACTAATTGTCCTGGTCTAGCCCCCATCCCACCACAGACATTTCCCTTCTGCTCTATGCATGTCTTAAAAGCAAAAATACTTGTCTCAGTACTGCTCTTTTTAGAAACAGGAACAAGACAAATTCTTCCCTGCTCAGATTTTGTACAGATGAGGAGGAAATGATAAATTCTCTCATACAAACATTCAACCCCCTGTATTGTAGCATTTTCTGGACGATTACTTTTCCTCCCTGAATGAATACAATCCAGAAATATGCTATGACGCCTAGAAGAGGAATCGAGAAGAACAAGGTCTTGGGCTTGTCTCTAGAAAGCTGACAAGATTCTTCTACTATGGAATTGTCAAATATAAGGCATGTTCATCTGTCCCCCAGTGATATGCAAGGGGTCTTCATCTTATGCTCAGAATCTTGTCACTGGCAGTGAACAACTTGGTTAAATGAGAGACCTCAAGTTGCTGTGACATCCTTTTACTCTTTTCTGGAGGATGAAGTCTGATGCCACAAACCTTACAACACAAGTGTTCTTCTTCATTTAATTTTCTTCTTAATTTGAATAGAACAGTTATTTAAATTTTAAAAATATTAATAAGAAGTGCTGCTGATTAAAGACTATTACTGCTGATAATAACACTTCCAATACATCAGATGAAAATCAGTATATTGATATTCTAAAGACAAGAGAACCATCTAATGGTGTAGCATAAGCTTATCCTAAAGTAAACAGACCCAATTCCATTTCGGTTGGTAACATATACTAACCATCGGAAAAGGAGAGGCCACAACATTAAGGATGGGAAGTCAATTGTTTAAAAAGCAAGCATTTAGACTAATGAAAAATGTTTCCCATTAGTAGACTGTCCTATAAATACTTATTGGACACCACTAACAGGAGTGGTAAAAGAGCTGTGTGTAATCTAGCATACAGTGTACATCATGCATTTGCCTCTGCTTATATTAAGAATGTGCCTGTTATTTATGAACAGTGAAGTTGTAAGTTTAAAGACCCATTTTGGGGAACAAAGTTAGATTAAGCACACTCAATATAGGTCACACTGTTTTTCATCAGGTCTCATAACTTGGAATTACAGTACAGTGACTCGTGTCACAGGCAGCCACATTTCAGCGCTGTTTACTGCACTCCGTGGCCTCTCCCTGTCAAAGGTGAGCAACATGGTACCAAATTTACATGGGCTGTCAACCAGCTTTCAGACTCAAATTTCAAAACATATGGGACTAATTTTGAAGCCAAAGTCAACCTTTAAATCAAGTGACAAGAAAGAATGAATCATTATAAACAAGATCTTTAACCGTCACAACGGGAGAAGCCATCAAACAACGCAGGTCCTGTTGCTGGAGTGTGGTTTAGGTATATGGTGGCCATTAAAACCTGAAGCAACTTTACTGGCGATTAAGTACGTTCCCTCTGGTTAAGCACATGTTTTATTTAGCTTCACTGACTTTCTTCACCTATCTCTCCCCACACGCACACTCACCTCCCTGAATTACCAGAAAAAACATCTCATGAATACCTGACTGCAGCAACACCTGCCTAAAAGCAGCCTCGTCTGCACTAGGCTTCCAATTCTGAAGACTGGTAAGATACATGTATTCAAAATGCTCAGAAGCATAGTACAGAAGGCAGGGAAAAGCAAGCATTCAAACATCCCCATCTTAATTATTGGAATGTTCCAACCCTTTTTCACTTGGGGTAAACTTCCTTGGTCTTTACATCTCCTGTCCCTGAGCTATTTGCTATCAATAATAACTTGCAATAGCAGACAAAATGCGTTAGAACAGGACACACGAACTGACGCTTTTATCTATACTGGGGACGTGTGAAATGTAAGCAGCACTACTCTTGCCTTGCAGAGGCTAAACCAGGGAGCGTCACCTCAGAGCTAGAGGCAGAGTTTTTGCATGGCGCATCACGGCAGAGGAAGAAAAAGTGGTACAGTAAGTTCATTAGATGTTGCAGCATTACACACTGCCGCCCAGACAGCAGAAACTGCTAACATACCGCTACTTAGAACAAATTACCCACACACAGACCTGATGATGGTCAGTGCAAGGAGAAAATGAGCAGCTCACGACAACGTATCAAGAACCGACTCAGTTTGTCTTGTTGCCAAACACGAATCTTATGTCCTCTTTTAATTCCAATTAAGAATTCAATCTAAGTCTAGGCCTTTTTTTTAAAAAGCTTTTTGTTCTGACCTTTCATTGCCAACTCCGCTAAAAGCAGAACACAAACAATAGGGCTATACAGGACTGCAGATTTATCTATCTGCTGTATCTGTCTCAAAATTAAGACTTCAAGAGATGCAGAATATTTGGTGACAATCTACTTACGAAAGATGTAATGTTCCTATCAAGATACAATGGATTGCAAGATCAAAGTACTTGAAGAAAGTACTGTAGGATTTTATACAACCAATGGACTTGATTAGAAAATACTGCTATAACCGAGGCAGACTTCACAAGATCTAGCCCTTTTTTTTTTTTTTCAGGAATAGCAGAAATATTCCCCTGTTGTGATGATGGGAGTCAACAAAACAAATAGCTAATGGGTATCATGAATAACACTGAATAACTGAGTCGCTGCAAGAGTTTGAGCAAGTCAAGCTTTCTGCCTTCTTTTCTGCACTTCCAGTAACTCCTGTTACTATCATCTGCCTTGTGGGATGCTGAAAGTATTGCTTCATTTGCATATGTGTGATGCCTGAGAGCAAATTGCTATTTTACTACAGTAGGACCCAAGAAATCAGGTGAAGTGAAGGCCCAAAGAAGTATCCGACTAGAGGTGAATGGTTGGAAAACTCTGCCTGTTATGAACAGGTTCTCCACTAGCAAAAATTGTCAGATCTTATCTGGAGATAATGGTGCTAAGAGAACTGCCAAGAAGCAGAGAAATTAAAAATGACAGAACCGGCTCTGTCTGCAGCAACCGTGAAGCAGCAAGAAGCTGACTGAAGTCTATGCCACTTGTGGGTGAGCTCCAGTTCACAGGTATTCCAGCTTCAGAAGAAGCATGAACAGATCTAAAATTTTCAAATGTAAGTGTGAGAAACAAAGGCAGTTTACCAAATTTATTCTGGGCTTAAGAAGAAACAAAGAAATGACAAAAAGAAAAATGTATCTTAAATGTTTTGAGGCCGCGTAATAAGAAATTCACTGAGCAAAACAAATGACATGAAACTACTACCACTACTATGAGTCACTCTCCTACTTAAAATCCTAGCAGTGGCATAAAAACTGGAGATGGTTAACACACAGAAGTTGACAAAACCCCATCTCAGTAAAGCCCATGCAAGTTTAAAAGCCTAGAGACAATTACTAAACAGATATAATAGGAAAGAAACATAATCCAAAAGTAAAATAGCTAACCTAGTCAAGAAATTATACGCAAAATGTGATAATGTTGTTGTCAAAATACGCCATCAGAATGTGATAAACAGGAATTTTAAATGCGTCTACTTTATTCCATTTATTCTGAAGTAGGTTGGAGGGTGTTTGGACATAGAACGTGGAAATTTTACTACTGGCATGCAGCCAACAGCAGATGCTATATTTTTAGTTTGAACCATTTAAGCTCAAGGTAAACAACTGTTAAAATCACTTATATTTATCAATATTTTCAAAAGCATGTGTTCAAAAGTCAGTAAAAAGGGGCAGGAAATACTGTTGTATTGGCACCTTCCTTACTATCTCTATTTTTTCTCCTTAAAATATCAAGGTTAGGTACGATCTCTCTGCGATATCGCTATTGACTGCAAAAGGACTTAGTTCCTTTTCTGAATTATTAGCTTTGCAAATACGTAATGATGAGGTTTACAGTTTACGTACACTTCTTTTTTTTTTTTAATGCAGCTGCAGAGACTTGCTGATAATAACATTTGGTTTTGGCACTGGTAAAATATACTAATTATGCATTACATCGAAAAAATGTCATTGTCACTTTTAATAGAAGCAGAAATTAAAATATGGCTAAATTTCACCGTAAGCAGTTGAACAGTGAGCTCAGAGAAAACAAAAAGTCAGAAATAAAGGATATTAAGAAACATATCTTGTAAGTACTCCGTAACTCTAAGTTATCAGAACACACAGAAACAATGAAGAACCACAGAAAAGATTCCTCTCTGTGAATTAATAGATGCACAGGGCATTCCTGAATTACCAAGAGGAATACACTAAGTGAATGGATTTTTTTCTGTGCAAAGTAAAATAAATGGCTATTATGTTTTCTACCCTACATATTGTTTTCCCAGATAAACAGACTGCCTATTGCAGGGAAACAGCCAAATGGCAGAGTTGTTTAGAAGCAACTCTACGTGCTACCTACCAATCATTTCAAGTAAATTGTAATTATTTTCTTTGGCATCTTGTGAAATGTGACTGACTGTACATGGAGTTTGGTGTCCTCAGGACTGATGCTGTTGTGCCCTGCTCATGGTACCGCTGCCATAAAAAACACCCTCTGCCAAGACAAACAATGGCCTGGAATTAGGTGAATTTTTCTGAGCAGAGATAATGAGGTGTGGTTGACTCCCATCAAGCTCAACTGGGCAAGTGAAACTGGGTTATTCCAGAGGCAGGGAGAAGGGCTGGCTGAAAGCCAAAACCCACTTTATTTGCAAAAAAGGAGAAAAAACTTTTTTAAAAACAGCCTGGAGAGATCTACAAATACTCACTGCAGCTGAGGATAAAGTAGGAAGTCAGCAGCAAGTCATGGGGTTTATGAATTGTGATGGTCGTCTAGAATCACAGGCATCCTCTGCAAGCTCTCAGACACAACCACTGGTGATGCTGAAACTTCTCATTGAGTTATCTAAGTACTCAGGGAGGGTCTGGCACTCCCAGATGATCTGAAAATGGCTAATTTGATGATCAGTCATCTTGTCTTTTTTTTTCCGCCCTTCCTTCTCTAACCTGAGTACTTCTCCCTTTGTTGCTGACACGGTGTTATTTTTCTCATCGTCTTAGTGAAGGCTAGAGCAAAAATCCATTCAATTCTTTAACTTTGGTAGCATGTAGTTTTAGCTTTTCTTCCTCTTTGAGCAGTGGACCAGCTCTGCCCTTGGTCTTCCTCTCAATATTTATGTGTTTGAAGAATGCCTGCTATCCATCGTGTACCTTCTTTAAACATTATATCATGCCTTAGACTTTCTGATTGCATCCTCATGTGTTCATGTTCTCATTTCTATTTTCTTACTAGTAGTTTTATTGCCATGCCATTTTTATTCTGTGGATAAAGGACTTGAGCACCCCATTTGTGGATTCAAGTGATTTCATAAGAAAATTAGATCTGATATTCTGTAAAAAGAAGAGATTTCTTGCTCTTCATTACAACATTTTCTTCTTTCCCACAATTTACCTATATTAATACGAGGCTGTTGCTGTACCTACATGTTTGTCTTCTGTTGTAGATTGTTAACAGAGAATATATTTCTTATTATGGCCCATAACCTAGGAAGAGAAAAACTGTGGACTCAGCAACCGCCACTTGGACCAGTAATGAAAGAACTGAACTTTAACACTGAGGGTTGCATTCAGTTCCCTGAAGGAATAGGAAATGTATCTTTTCACTGATGGTATTTTGTCTGTAGCGTGTCGTATTAAATTAGCAGTAACACGTTACCCATCTGTCCTGCTCGGTTCAAAGTCCGTATTCATTTAGCAAAAGTTTTTGCAAATAAGTGAATTACAAACCAGCAAAAATGATGAATAATTATTAATAAAGAAATAGCAATAATAGAAAGCTCGTATGACTACACATATTTATAAAAATCCAATTCTAATCATTCACAATTTTGGCAACAGTTTTTTTCAGGGCAGAAGCTTGCTTTGTTTGGTCTGAGTCTGAAAAATTCTCTGCCAAGTATGACAAAATACGATTCAGACATCTTAAACTATGTTGTGATCTGGTAACTTAGAAGATACTTTTCTTTTTACTGAGATAAAAAAAATATGTCTGAGATTTTTTAAACCTCAAACTTGGCAGGTGATGTTGCTTTGAATAAAAAACTAATTCATATTTAAAATCTGTTATTTGCACAATATTGCCATTGACATCGAACCCTTCTATCAGTAAGAAACATTCAGGTCAAAATGACTGCCAAATATTACATCAAAGAAGTCACGATCGTTTTTACATTTAAAAAAAGCCTCCCCATGTCAGTGACAAGCGCGTTTCGTCTGCTCTTCACTTCCACAACACAACAGTTAAGCACTGGAATTAACAAGGTGACTAAGTATGTGACTAAAAAAATATATACAGCTCCATATATATGATTGTTTACATCATTTGGAGGCCTCACTTTCTTTTTTTTCTTCTCCTGGGTCAATATATTTGCCTTGGATATCCATCTGGCAACTCCAAAGAACAGTTTACCTTAAGATGCAAAATACAAGCGTATACATCATTTTGCTTTATTCTTTTCTAAATAATTGTTTCCATATTTTTGGCTTCCTTCGGAAGTAGTGTCAAATTGTTTTGATGATTAACTGATGAAAATGAGGAGACTTGCTTTCCGTTACACTGCCACGCACGTCTCACCTAATTCAAGTAATTTCCTTTCGTATCATGAATCACAACTGGTGTTTAGCCACTTCATTCAAGAAACGTATGTTGTTTCCTTTCTTTATTCACCAGGTCCTCAAGGTTATAAAAAGCCTCAGAACTTCCAGACTCAGTGCTCAAATGTATATCCAGAATCTTGCAGGCATAGAACCGTGAAATTGTCTCAAGTGTTGGAAACGTAAGGCAGCAGATATCCCTCATACTTCAAAGCTTTTTTGAATCGATAAACTAAATCTCTGTTGTATTCAGGGAATAACTGTGGTAGAAGATGACCTCCTTGACACGTCCTTCCGTTTGAAAGCACGGCTTGCAACTGCTCAAAGTGTTTTGCTTTGGTTTTCTAGGCAACCGTATCAAAGCTGTCACGATGAGTTTGTAATATACAGCTCAGCGCTGTTTTCTAAATAATCTCACTATTCAGCTTTGTCCCGCACTGATCCGATATTTTACGCAGAAGCAATTCTCCTCTGAAGTGAATGCAGCTAAATCAATTTGCAGCAATTCAGAAGCTGGCTCTTTGTTGTCTTTAATGTTCTATTAACTTAGAGGGTTTGTGACAAGAAATGGGAGTGAAATAAGTTTGCACAGCACTGACTAGCACTATGAGCTTGCAACTCCCATTGACCTCAAGTAACTCACATTTATTGGATTGCAATTGATCTGATGGTAAATGGAGAGTGCACACCAGTTATGGAAAACCTGCCTTCAAGTGCTGTAGCTTCAGAGTGGATTACATGAAGCAAGTATATGAGAAGCAGTGAGATACAGATAACTGCGGGTTCATTTCCCATGTAGCACGTGCACGTCCCAGTAAACGATTCTGAAAAGGTTTTGTGTACTTAGGTAGATTAGGCACAAAATCTTAGAAGTAGAGTGTTTGCCTAAGACAAATTGTGTAACAGTATACTCCTAAACTTCCAATATTTGAAGCAGGAAACCAGCTGGATGATTCAGAATGTGAGTGAAAACTGAAACGGCAAAGATGCAAAAATATTTTAATCACTGTCTGTACTGGACTGTTAATTATCCAAATCTACAAAACTTTTCAATGCTTGACACCCACACACAAGTCTATAAAGCATTCGATTCAGTTTTTCTCAGGCTTAAATTTGAGCTGCCCGTATAGTGGCTTATGTATCTAAATATCAGTAGTTGACAATAGCCATTTGTTGAGTTTTGACAGCAATTTCAGCAGAGCACAGACAGAATCTGGCTCACAGGTATAACTCGATACCCAGTTTGGGAGAGCAAACTTGAGAAGAACTGAGTTGAGGAGACTGTCTTGTTCACAAGTCCGTAAGAGTCAGAGGGAATCCCTGATTTAGACTGGTTCAACTGATAGTTGCCCAACAGGAATTTCTGGAGTCATTTCCTACAATATATAGATTTCTGTGGAGTCTGCTACAACTGAGAAACAAATCCACATATCAGGTTGGGCAGATACACTCAAAATTCCCACCTCTAACTATTTTGGCCTCTTTCATTTGTGGTTTTGTAATCCACAAAACACCATAATACCTCATACAAATCATTTCAAGTGACACATGGTTTATGGAGAGATCTACAGCCAACTCAAAGAGACACGATTTTCATTTCATTATTCATTTTTTCTTTTTGCGTCTCTGGTAGAGTGGTTCAGATCCTGTATTCCATTGACGTCAATTGGAGCTACATATGTAATACTCAAGAATTGGATTTATGTTCCAACATATTACATCTGATTTTGAAAGGTTATATAGACTACAGTCAGACTATGGTATGAATCAAGGAACATATGTTTAACCTGCTAATTCTAAGGTATTGCATTCCAATGTATTCAAGACGATTTTTATTAAGAATTCTTCCCAGTTTATTCTTTTATCTAAGCATGAAACAGACTACCAAACTTCCAGCAGTCTTCAAACTTATCATCCAAAATATTCCGCATTTAGAAAAAGCCAAATACTATTATCTGCCTTAAAACAGAAATTCCAGACTACAAGCCATGAAGACAAAAGATATAACTCTGCTTTCTCTGATCCATGCCAGTCCATGATCTAGCCCCTTGAGTGTTTCAGAATCTATCAGAAGAGCATTCATAGCCCCCTGTTATTTAATCAAGTATAACGTAGCCTCCCAGTCTAATAATGACAATGCCATTTGCTTTCATCTAATGTTCAAAGCAGTAACAGACTCCAGGCCTTGTCTACTGCTTTTGCCTTCAGCAGATCCTCTCTAATCTTCAGATTTTGCAACACTAAACCCCAGTGAGTTCATAAGCTTTTGACAAGGAAGAGAAGCAGACCAGTCATATTTTTCTAACTAGAGAAGACAACGATGTTGTGTGAAGCACCCAACATAGGCTTTTCTCTTCTATATTGTATTTTTCGTGCAAACAGTCATTCACAGTTCCTACCCCACTGACTGACAAATGAGATCCATTCACTCCTACATGATACTGCGAAAAAAATAGAGGTGGCAGCTATTTACTAGTGGCAGAATAATATAACTGAAGCCCCCAGAAAATCCTTATTTCCCAATTGCTTACTAGACTGCAGAAATAATACTCTAATCTCCTGAAGATAAAACACATAAATAAAATAAATATAGGGAAAGACAAATGAATATATGTTGCAGTTCAACAAAACCATTTATTTCACAATGCAGTAGTAAAAAAAGAAGGCTAGAAAATATTTCCCATTTTTTCTTCCTCATTGTCCTTGGGAATTAGATAAAAGTGGGACATCACCGACAGGAATTCATGCTCTTGCTTAACCTGACACTTGTTGAGACTACACCTAAACGACAGTTCTTCACAGCAGCTCTGTTACTCGTGTTTCATGGTACGTCACAGTGTGTGAGACTATTTAGTTGTTAATGATTACTTAGTAATTTCTTAAATTTCCTAGCTGAAAAATAGGGTATTTCTGTCACCAAAATAATCCATTCACTAGACAATGTGGCTAAGAAAGGGCCTCTAACTGCTTTGGTTGGACCAGAAATGGTAAGCACAATGATTTCTGATTGATCTGTCCACAAAAGAAGAGAATTTAAGGAGTCTTGAAAGAGTAAAGGAAACATCTAAAAAGGAAGCCCAGAGAGAATTTTTACTTTCATCTTCAGTTTTGGTAGCTTTTCTTCACCCTACTTCTCTCCAGTGCAGCTCTTAGATCAGTTGAATCCCTTTGTGTTTCCATAGGTTTCAGTGCTCTGACGGGAGCAATGAGTTCTGCCTTTTCATCTCTATGTAAATGTTTCTGTCTAAATAGATACACTGGTCCAAATTCTGGGCTGTGTTCCAGCACACTCACTCTGTACAAGCAAGATGGATGTCCCTGGTGAATAATTAATTCCTTCATTGGGGTGGAAGCCCAGATGACACAAGCTTAGTGGAATGGTTGTAGACTTCCCTCAGATTTCCACTGGGGATAATAAGAGGAGGAGGCAAAGAAAAGGACAGTAACTCAAAAGAGAGAGAGAGAAGAGGCTTTGATGAGGGCATGATGAGTTCTGTTTGACTGCACTGACTGCTTACTTGTCCCTAAGACCCCTCCAGCCATCGCTTTCCTGGAGACTAAGTCCCCCCAAACTGTCTTGTAGATGTTTACAAAGATGAACAGCATAGACAAAATATTTGACTGATGCTCACTAAAAAGTAGTATTAATTAAATGACTTGGAAAACCGAAGGGTTTTATCTGTTCCTATCTTTGACTCATCTTTTTTGACAACTATATTCTTTTTCATACCAAGTGGGTTATCAAGTATTGTAACGGTCTGACTAAGGAAGTGACGAAGTCACCATCCCTGGAGATAGTCAAAAGACGCACAGATGTGATGCTTAGGGACATGGTTTAGTGGTGGACTTTGTAGTACAGGTTTACAGTTGAACTTGGTGATCTTAAGAGTCTTTTCCAACCTAAATGATTCTACAAAAACCAGAGTTCAGGACTTCTATAAGATGGAATGCTGAATCCAAAGTGAGATTTTCATTGGGCAGCTTCTACTATATAACCTGCTAATACCAGGAAGTGTGTTTCTTGTAATACAGAGCCTTAAACTTGCAAATTCTGAAGCTAGTTATTTTTTACTCACTTCAGTGTACTGATTTGCTGCAGTGAGTTTTCTTCCACAAGTGGAACCATTGAGACAGATGTATGTGAAGGACAGAGCAGAAAAATCTATCTTAAAGGCATCTGAAGAGTTAAAAGTATCACCAATTCCTGGAAAGAGGCCACTACAAACCTGTAATCTGTACAGCAGGCTTATTCCACCTCCTGCCCTCTCCTGCCTCCCACCACATAGGCTACTCAGAAGAGACCATGACTGAGGACTTCAGACACAACCATTTCTCACAATGGGCAAAGTCCTGGGAATTCCCAGCAAAAGGAAAGACTGTTGAAGGTGTCAGTAGCCGTTTTCGGAAAAACATCACATACTAAAAGTGACAAATTTCAAGAGCTTTTTAAATAAATAGTAGTTCTGGTAAGACTGAAAAGAGGCCTTCGTGGGGAATGCTTAAAAATAATCGCTAACTCCCCTACTTAAGCACAGCATCGCAGAGCACCCAGCCACCAGCTGTGGCACTTGTTCTGAGTACCAGAGCGTCCATGCTTTGGGCACATGATCTCTGTTGCACTAAAAGATGATTGGGGTCTCCTAAGTGTTAATGCACTTGTGGAGAAACGATAGCCTTTGGCAAAAGGGTTGGAAACTGGTCAGTTTTGCACCAGCTATAAGTGGAATTGAAAAAAAAAAAGAAATCACCTCTAAACTTTCTCATTCCTGGACCTGTCAGAAGTTATGTGTTTGACAAAGCACCCCACTGATTACAGAAATTTGGAGCAAGAGACCATTTTTTGCTAGGAACTAAAAGAACTCCTTTCTAACCTGTTCGTGTTTTAGCAGGAAGCCTGGGAGGAATCTGCGGCCTCAGAGGATAACTGTCAGACTTGCAGCCACTATTCACAACAGCCTCTGCATTGTTTACATATTAAGAATGTTTTTAAGACAAATAACGTGTTTCATATTTTTTCTTTATCATGTTTTATACTTTTTCCTTTTGTTTTATTCCCAAGGGCTTTTGTCTAGAGCTGTGTTGAATTCAGGGAGGTAATTAAATCATGCAATTTAACCCCCACAAAGAAAGCGTTGACCTGGGTTGATTTTGAAGGAAGGGGAAGAGGGAGGTTATGTTCCATCCAGAGGCTCTAAGCCAAATAGATTTGAAATGGAGAAATGCCCAGATTTCTTTCAGCGTGTGTTCACTAACCCATACTAACTCACTGTGTACTGCAATACCACAGAATAGATCATGTGCCTTGAGAATAGTGCCCTCACATTTGGAAGCCCTGTGATCCCCACATTCGACAGCCTTGGTCTTGGAGAACAGGGGGTCAGTGTTCCCAGGTCTGCACAGGTTGGTTGAGCTGCTTTTGGTTGCCAGGGGGAAAATGATATTCTGCAATGTACGTACTCCAGCTCCAACTGTGCTCTTACCTCTGAAATACTATGCACATCAGAAAAAAGGGTCTTGCTGGCAGCTTTCAATCTCTCACCTCCATAATCATGGACCATTACTGGCATGTAAAAACTAATCCTTTGGGCTGGTGAACAAACCAGCCACTGAAACAGCTGGCCCCCACAGCTGTCTTTGCTTAGCGGTAAGCTAGTACGGCCACAAACTCATCGTGTGCTCGGGGACATATCCTTCATTGGGATTTTTCTCTGCCAGCACTCCACTCGTTTTGAAGAGGCCGGGAGACAATTCATATTACTACAGAAAGATAGCATTGAGGGTTTTCATAAATCAGTTGGAACATCAATCTGACCTATTTCTAGATATGAAACCATTTTCAGAAAAGAGCAACCAACACATCTATTTTCCATCCCGCGGACACTATAATGTAATCTAGCAAAAGCCTGATGATCTAATTTTTTTCATGCCTTTGACATGATTGCATCAGAAACACAAACTAAGCCCATAGACAAAATGTGAGTCATTCCAAACATCTCTCACAGGTTGCACTGCATAAAATAAACATTAAACTGACTGAAGAAACAGCTCTGTCATACATTTCATCAACTAACAAAGGTGTAGAAGTGCCACATCATTGTGGCTGCAGACAAACCAGTTGACTTATCCTACCATAGCTATATATGGCAATTTCACCAAGCCTGTCATATATCTTCTATATTTGTGACACGTTTCCCACACTTCTGATATAGGATCTTTTGTCACTAAGCTATCAATGTACAGATTCTGTATGGCTTCTTGTAAACTACTTGGAGAATGGTATAGGAGAGGAATCATATAGTATGTTAGATAATGGTCTCGGCGTTAACCAGTTATAACACAATCCTAAGTCAGATACTCAATATAATAAGCAGGCCCTAGGCAAAATATATGCTCTGCATAGATTAGTTAACAACTAATTCTGAATTTCAAAACTTATCTAATGTTGACATCACGCCAGAGAAGGTCTGTGATACCTTGGTGTACTTAGAGTTCAACATTCAGAGTCTTTGACACAGTCCAGAATCTTTTACTCTAAGAAGTCCCTTAGAGGATCTTTTCCTACTCTGTATAATCAGTCATTTTCTTGATCTACAAAATACTGTTTTCTCTTTTACCAGGTCATTTTGGGAACGAATTATAAGCTGTAAAGTATTTCGATTGCGTGAATTTATGATACATAATAGCAATTTTATTACTAATTTAACATTGTGGGTTTAGCTATTAATCAAATTAGATAATGCTACCCAAAAGTTCAGTAAGAACAAATTTATTACGTCTGGTGCTATATCATGAGAAATTTTTATCCAGTTGAGTATTTAAGGAGGAAATCAAATAAGAGAAATACTAGTGTCTTAATTTAAGACCAAATAAATATACATATGTCTTGGCTGGAACTGTATGTGACCTCTGTATCTGTAGGATTCTCTGCAACAGCCCACATTCAGGTGGGTCACTTGATAGTATCCATTTTATTGAAACAAAAAATTCTTCTTGGTTCAAAGAACAAAAACATTAAACATCTCATCCTTAAAAAAAAAAAGAAATCTTTAGCATGCATTGAAAGGAACACCTTGACTAGCTGAAAAATACATTTTTCAAGATTAAATTTGCATGCACCACCTCAAAAATGTAATACCTCTCTTGGGAAGGGAGAAGCCTGACTGTTTCAGGCAAAACTTTCTTTTTCAGTCCAGTCTCTTCTTCCTTAAATATGAACTCTGTAAGAATCAAGAAAAAGCTTTTCTCCTACATTCCCTGGCTTTGTTTCACAAATATTGTCCTCCCTGGCATTGTCTCTGGCTTAATATATATTTCTTCAAATGTATTAGAAGTAAATAATTAAATGATATGCACATTGGTTATTCTGTGCTGTAGTGATGGATTAATCAATAAGGGGCGGGAAGACTATTCATTTTGTCATTTCTAAACAACATTTGACAGCTAATTTCGTAGTATTAAGATAAACTGTCAGAGAAAAGTACAGAGATACAGAAGAGAGAGCTCAATGCTCATAATGCTGAAGTTGTAAGACAGCAGCGTAACTTTTACCAAGAAAGGAAATTTTATGATGTAATGGGAGAGAGGGAGAAAAAAAACCTGAGAATGTAGATGTTCTGCCTCAGTCTGTTTTGTAAAGCATTTCAGAATTATTACTTAACATTTTATTTCCTTTTTGGAAACACACAAAAACCTAAAAAATATTAAGTACCTACCAGTAAAATCACTAGCATTTTCTGATTTTTCACCTTAAAACTACAATCTGACATTCAAAAAATGAGTTACATTTAGCTTTAAAAGGTCTTGGTACTCTTTGATTTTGCATGGTGCCTAAAGCTCACTCTCTCTCCTACTTCTTCCCCAAACTTCAAGCCAATCAGTACCTAAAAAAAATCCCCACAACTCAAATTCCCTATACTTGTATTTACTCCAATACTCTTCAAGTGATAGATGTGTCTGAGTAAACCTTGTGAAAAGCAGAGGAAGTATTGAGTGGTCGAGAGTAGAGTCAGGAACCAGCAACAGATTGGAACTGGGGCAACCAGCAGAAAAGTGGCCTGGACTGAGTTACAAAAAGAAATTGATGCAGAGATTTGATGAGATATGAAAGCATCAGAGTATTCAGGTTTTAGTTACTGACACAGTACCAGTGTTCCTCTGAAACATGAAAATCTTCTGGGATTTTTAAGCTAACTTTCAAGACCTTGATAAACTTGGTAAGAAAAAAAGACATAGAACTACAGAAATCAGAAGGCATTTAAATTAAAGTACATAATTATTATTGCTACTTAGCCAATAGAATGATTTGGGGAATCTATGACCTCCTTTTTCTGGCTTAAGTGTTTAAGGAGGGATAAATTGGGTAATAACTAATCCCAGCTTTACAGCTGCAGGAGGACAATAGAGAAAGGGAGAAAAAAAAAAGATTTTGAGGATACTTTTGTATTTCTGCACACAGATACACAGAATAGAATGTCAACAAATTACTTCAGCCTGAAAGAAAGCAAATTGTTAGGTGAAAAATAAAAGAAAAAAAAAAATCAAACCAAAAATATGATTTGGAAAAGCTGTTCAAGTTTTTAAGAGTTTGAGTGTCCCTGGTTTTTTTCCATGGTTTGGACTCCCCAGACAGATGACATCTTTCGTCACATACTGTAGTCTGGGACCCTCAGGATGAATTTATGTTGAACACCACATATTTCTAATGATGTTAAAGCTGTACAATAGT
Source organism: Baryphthengus martii (assembly GCA_013396935.1). Lineage (NCBI taxonomy): Eukaryota > Metazoa > Chordata > Aves > Coraciiformes > Momotidae > Baryphthengus > Baryphthengus martii. The sequence goes on along the minus strand of VWZK01013446.1, from coordinate 22,646 downwards.
TACACAATTTGTCCTGTTAATAACAACTGTATGAAGCAGTAGTTGGAGAGTACACATAATGTTACGGACACTAAGGAATAGTTAAACACAACTGTTTATGATGCAGAAGGACATGGAATTGGTAGGTTATCATACCCAACTCCTTTTCAGTGCCCACACTCCTCTTTCTGTAAGGTCCCTCCTTCAGGGCTCCCCCCTGCCTTGCTCTCAAGCCTCCTTTCCTTGTTTTTGTTTCACTATTGCATAGATGCCATCTACTATTTCATTTCCATAAGGTACTACCCTGTCATTTCTGCTCAGCTGCACCAAAATCCAGACAATACAATTCCAGTCATATCCCACTATACCCTGAGGTTTTCAATAGGAAAATGATTTATCATAGCAGATTCGGGTCACCAACAGAATGGTTTAGAACTATAGATGTATCTGATTTCCAACTTGAATAAAATGGGAAGGAACGTGTACCAGGAGCTTCTGCAAGCAAGACTGTCAGGAACATGCAGTGCTGGGCAGTACTGAGGCCTCTGTTAAACAGAAGCTTTCAGGAAAGTCTGGGGAGAAGAAAGGAACAAAACAATGATCAGGATGTATTTAAAATACTTGTTGAACGATCCAGCAGTTTGTAGAAGGATGGGAAAAGAGCGTTCATGTTAAACCCACCAGTTCAGCGAGTATTCAAGCTTCACTGCAGCAACAGGTCCAGAGAAGTCTGGGGAATCACAAATATCCGAACATCTAATTGGGTTTCACTAAACTGAGTTTCAAGAACAGGCACCTGTCACAGGAATTGAGGGTATGACAGGAATTGAAGGAACTCCAGGAGAGTTCTTCGTGAACAAGAGCCACCAAATAGGTCACGATGGCAGAGAGATAGTTTGGTTTGACATTCCTGTTCAGACCAGCATAACTACTCGGTGGTCTGTGCTAAACCAGCCTCTTCTTCCTCTAGCACCTCTCTTTTTCAACAGCAGGTTTAAAAATTACAAAAACTTAATATTTTGTTAAGACATTTAATAAAAATCCCAATTTATTAAACAGAGGCCTTTAAGTGTCAAAACTTGCCTTAAAGAAAAATAAGAACGAGTACTGGTGGGAGCCATGGGAGCTTTCCACTTGCTTAAGTGAATAAATTAAAGAAATTTTACTCCCAACAATTAAAAAAAGAGGTTTGCTTTTTATTAAAAGTGATTAATGTTCAGAGAAAATTCAAAGCCTTGGAAAGAAACTATTCATGGTCTTGGCTACCGGAAAAGTCATTTTTTATAACTGACCCTCAGAACTGTTAAGCAGCTGGGAAATGAACTACTTTCATATATTTTAGTTCAAATACCTTGACATTTTCTTAAAAAGAACAAAGCTTTTACTTCTATAATTAACAAATGCCTTTATTGTTTGAGGGAAAAATATAAATATATAGAAGTTATGTTAATCTCCCTCCACAAGAAAATTTCCAAGTCTCCTTAACGCTGTTGAGATGGTGTCTGAGCATTAAAGTCTGTATCAGCACGAACAAAGCCCTGCTGTCAACTACGCAGCAACTTTGTGTATTTTTATCAGGTAAAACTTGCTTTCTCCAATCTGTTTCACGTACATAATTTTAGAGGGACAGAGGAAAACAAGGCATATGGCTAGGAGTAATATCAAGTCTCAGGAAACAGTCAGTGATTAATATGCAATGTGAGGCACAAGTTCATAGTAGCGTAACAAACAGAAAAACAGGGAAAAATTAAAGATTTTTAAAGATAAATAATTCTTACAAATCTGAGGCATCACTTTTCTATTGATATTCAAATTCCAGCTGAGAAGACTATTTCATTCCAAATACACCCAAATAACCAGGAAGTAGAATATATCCTAAAATAGAGCAAGGTCATTATATCAGTTAGCATCAGACCTTTATAAAACCAGTCTAACTACACTGCTAGCACTGGGGAAGCTCATTTTTAGGGAAACTTAGAGATGTACAGCATAATCACATCCAACTAGATAGTTTTAAAGCCCTGGCAGCTTAACCATGTAACTAGAAACAGAGTATAGTTGGTTAATTTTAGATTCAAACTAAAAAATAATAGCGAGGTTCTAAAACAAATTTTAAGTTTGTAGATCCTGGTTCTGTTTCGAGCTCTTGAAAGAAATTCCCTCAGTAATGCCAGAACCAGAGGAGCACCGGCTTCAGAAAACCTCCACTGTTTTTGTAGCACAGGCTTCCATTTCACAAGACATACATGTTTTTTAATTAAATTTCCCATGAAAAACAGTGGTTTAAATTGAGGGAAACCGGGCCTCACAAAAGCTCAATAATTGTTGAAATTAAAAGTTCATTTGAGAAGACAAGCATTTTCATAAAATTCCTAAACACATTCATTTCTCTGTTTCTGGAGGTAAATAAATCAGCCATAAACCCCCAAAACCCATTTGGATTATACTGGGGGAAGGATCAGGAAGGGCAAACAATATGATGTAGTGTTTCGTGGCTGTTTTCTGCAGCTGCCTACTTGGGAGCACCAGGGCAGCCCCAGAGAGGCGCAGAGCTGGCGTGCCTGTCGACTTCCAGGCTTCAGCGCACAGTGTTCTGAAGCATTCACCACGTCCCTGGGCCCCTGTGCCTCCCACAGCCACCCAGAGGAGAGCTCAGAGCTCACTGTACCTCCCTCCTACCCCGGGAAGCTGGGGAGGAGGTGAGGGAAGGTGATGCATTTCCCTGTCTCACCCTGATCTGGAGTTAGAACTTGAACTAATTGAGTAGCTTCAGCCAGAAACTGTGAAGTTCTTACCGGTGGTGTATTTGAAACCAAGGTGGTCAAAGCTCAGGAAAAGCTAAACAGAAGAGGAACACAGAGAACAAACCCCTGCTCCACAGAGGGAACCACCACCTTCTACATTATGAACAGGTTATGTGCTTTGTTGAAATGTCCTGACATGAGCCCATGAGCCACTAGCCCAGGCAACAAATCTCTAAGCAGAGGCTTTGGAATTCCAGCTGTCCACAGCTGTTCAGAGCAAATGTGTCCAGTAAGGTCTCTATCAAGAGAAAATAACTACATCTACCTCCAGCTGAAAACAATTCCTATGTCTAATCCCTCCCACTTCCCCAAGTAGCTCACACATCTATGTTGTAGCCCTACGTTCACCCGCTTCTTACTTGCAGCAGCATAACCTCGCTCATTCACATATAAACAGCAGTCATACTTACTTCACTCCTTTTTACTAAGTGGTTTTTTTCTTGTTAGCATGTTGTAAATATATGCCATGCCTTGATCAGTGATGTTATCAGTGACAAGGCCACCTTGTCTCCTCCCACACTGCTCCGTCCCTCAAGCCAGCACAAGTCTTTGGGCTGTAGCATAATGAACTGGATTAATCACAGTTAGCTATGATCCAGGTTAAACATGTAACTCAGCAAAAAAATGTGCATTTAACCCAGTTGAAAATTTACAGAAATTTACAGAAAGCTACTACAGTAAAGTGCAAGTCATCTGTTAACACAAAATGGAGATATCCTTTGGTCTTCCAGTCATTCCCATCTAAAAGCAGCACAGATAGCCTTGCAGAACCTGGTCATTCTCTTGCCAAGCTAACTACCTTCTCAGGTATAGCTCCACGTCAAGCAGGCTACTGTCCTGCTAACGACAGATGGGTATTGCCCCCAGTTTTGGAGGTATAAGTTTTTACCATGTACCTCTGCTGTGTAAGGCAAAGAGTTGTAAAGGCAGGTAGCGAGAGCTGAATATTGTTAGAGCTTTTTATCCAAAATGAGAAGAGCTGTACATTTTCTACGTTGCTTTCTTTCATTTAACGTTGTGTCCTTTAAGTTACAATATCAACTTCAGAATCCACATTTGGAAGTGAAGGGTGGGGAAATCAGAGCTTACTACAGCAGAAAAAAACTGCTTATTGTTTCATTAGTCTCCAGTCCAGGAAACCAACACACAGCGGCAAGGCCAAAACTGCCGACTCGTGTTCCAGACTAGTGAATGGTAAATCAGACATGGGAATGGTGAGGGTGGAAAGAGAAAAGAATGGAGTTGTTTACTCCCTTATGGCTTTAATTGAATAACAACAACAACAATCTAGTTATAGCAAGAAAAGAAAAAAAAAAATCTTGGCTTATACGTGGAACAGCCCTCGCTTTTGGACAGAAGCAATGTTATAATGTATAATTATATAACTTACTTGAACAGTTGCTTTCCATATGGGAAGTAACAGATCTGCCGAGCGGCGTTTTGGCAAAGCGTGAATCTACCATTATTCAGGGGATGAGAATTGTGCTGAAATTTGGAAGTCTTACGAAGGTATCTACACATTTCACTGATGGTCTTTGACACTGCTCCTCTTCCTAAGAATAACACATGGCTTCAGCCCCTTTTGCAAGAGGTCCTGAGCCAGACTTATCTCCCAGGATTGTCAGTATTATTGTGTTCTGACTACAGAATGACTAAGGTTGCGATCCTTTCTTCCTGAGATGAAAAGAACGGTGGAACCTCAGGAAGCATGGAAAAGATGCCTTTGAAAGTCTCATTTAAACATTTTGATCTTATATAATGCTCCAAATATACAGATTTAGTTCAGCTGCTTTGTGACCTTGATCCTAGGTTACCCTATGTCTTTTGTATCAGCAAATGAAGTCAAAAGCACCACAGGCTTCAGCAGCCCCAAAGCAGCAACCGGTATTTGCTCCTTATTTCAGCAGCTTTGCTGTAACCACAAGGTTGATTACACCTCTTAGTATTTTAGAGAATACTACGCTTTCGATATTTATAAACCTGAACTAGCAGGGGTCAGAGCTACTTTTTGTCAAGAGTCCTTATCCAATAGAAGCTTCAACACTAATGGATCTCACCAGATTCCCTGCTGCCACGCCCGTGTCAAGAACTAAGAGATTTTCAAAATAACACAAAGAAAAGTAACAGGCAGAGGTGTTTGGCGTGTATATATGGGATATAAGTTGAGTGTGAGACTGAACAGTAAAGTTTCAGAAGATTAATGCCAAAGTGACCTACCAGAGTATCTGATTCCTCAAGTGTGAGTTAAATACATAGCAACTGGAATTTCTTTCACAGCCAGCCTTTCAAGTACTGTACAGGACATCACTCCTCCCAGAATTTTTGACAGGCTTCCTTCTCCTGGTGTTGGAGGGAAAACAAAGGTGTCCAGCACCAAAAAAAAGACAATACAGTGTGAGTTAAGAAAGCACCAAGAACTAGTTCCACAAACGCCACTGTAGCCTCCTGGGGAACGCTGCAGCCACATAGCCCATAACATTTTCAGTATCCCAAAGGGAAATTACCTCAGATTTCCTGTGTTCTCATTTGTCTGACACATGTTTTTATTACATTTTATATCTTTAAGTATTCTGTATTCCATGAAATCACTCCAAAAAGCAATTTACTACATTATATTACTTTCTGCTATCTTTATGTATCATCAGAATTTTGAGAACTAAAACTACTGTGGTTTGGAGAATCCATGGAAGGCATCTGGCACAATTAGCAGAGCTCAAGAAGAGACTGCATTTGTTGCCAGATGGTCTTCTGTATTTCGCACAAAGCAGTCCTTGGATAAAAGACAGGAACAGCACCAGGACAGGGACAACAACTGAGGCACATGGGTGAGAAGTTTAAATCCTCACAGGCAGACAACGGAACCGAGCCAGTTTCTACACATCCTGGCCAACAAACTAGAAATGGCCCAAATATCATCCCCAAAGACAGCAGCCCTGAGTGAAGGTCCCAAGTGGGTGAAGAAAAATCTCCTTGAACCTCAGATTGAACGATACAATGGTCCAAATTTAGCATTCACCTTGTCTTGACCCTTTCCCCATGCTGTTTGGGATCCTAGCGTCTTCCTCAGTGCTTTGGATGCCAGTTTAGGTACCAGCTATTAGTTCGGTTCTGATCTTTAATTTGCAGTTGAGTTTTGGATCCCAGTATTGACTCCTGGTTGCCCATGGCTGCCAATGAATACTGGGGAGGAGACCAAATTTGAGAAAGGAGGCACAGTTTTTCCCAAGTGATAAAAACATGGAATCACTCGATGAAATAAAACCCTTGGCCACTCGCTGTATGGATCAGCTGTGACAACAAGGAGAAGCAGCTCAGGACATTGACTCTTCTGTTGAGGAAGGAACAGAAAGTGGGGGAACGCAACACAGCTTACGCCTTAAAGAGCACCACTAAAGCAACTAAATTGCTGAACATATTGTCTTATTGAGGCACAAAATACTTCCTCCACAGGGGTCCCATTGTACAATCATTTTCTAAAGTGCAGAACTTTGCTGACTTGACATTCCAGTGAGTGATCTGGAGTAGCTTATGAATGTTGCCATATTTATGCAGAGGGAATAGCTTCAAACTGCCAGCCCTTCACAGACCGTGAAAACACTCCTTCTCCCCAAGCCTGCAGTTCCTACTCACTGGTTGCTGAACTTAGGCACCGACAATATATTTTAACCAGTTCTTCAGCAAATAACATACTTTCTGCCACTGGCAAAACCAGCAATTTTCTGTGCTTTGAGCACAATTTAAAGAAAACTTCCTGTAATTTGGCTGTATTTTTGAGACTTATGAAGACAGTTGCAATTGCTCCTAATCACAACTTTTGAAAGAAAACAAACCAAGGTGTTGGAACATGCAAACCATGCTCTGGGCAAGGACGGGTTAATACAGTGCTGTGAGTTCTGCCCCTCTATGCTAGCAACAGGAATCAGGCTTGTAGGGAAGGATTTCTTGGTGACTGGCCAGGAAGAGAGCCTATAATCTGCAAAAGATGGGATCTGGGGCTGAGTCAGAAACTTCCTGAGAGTCTTCTGCCTGTCAGAGCCTCACTAAGGGGAGCTAAGCCTGCATGCAACAACTGGGGATTTGTTACCCAGACCGTCTTGGTTCGCCGTGTAGGCAATGCTCTGCTTCAAAGGAGGAGCAGCCAAAGAAAATGTGTCATACGCTTCAGCTATGTGACTTCTGGCGATGAGATTGTGGTGATCTTATTACAATCGCTTCTTAAGTTACAGTGGTCAAAGGCACATGAAATGGGGACATTTCTTTATCACTTAGTCAACTCAAACAATCAGCTGCCTTCACTTAAATGACACTTAAATGTACTAGAATGGCAAAACAGTGGAAGAAAAAAGTAAAAAGTTTTATTATTGGGGAATCTGGTAAGGTTTAACTTACAGAAGGAAAACACCATTAGCAGTATGTCTTCAGAAGGGTCCATAGCAGATCTGAACACAGATGAAAGATTCCGGCAGAGAAAAATCGAGAAAGACTATAAAAGGCTCATTATTACAGTAACCTTTCAATCAGAAAAAACTAATTGTGATCAGTGTTCAGCACATCACTAGCTCAGAGAAAAGTCCCTATTGAAGCTTACAGGAAGAAAAGCACAAGGATGGACATTTCATGTATTCATTTCTCATCTATCAGTTAAAACACTAGTTCCATAAGAGCGATAAGATCACCAAAAACATATGGAGGCAAATCCTAAACATCATTCTTTTTTTTTGAGTGGAGTAATCGTGAAAGCTTACTGGCAGATGTCATTAAACAAAACAGAAAAAAAAGCCCCAACAACTGTAGCTTATGTGCATTTTACTTCGTAGAATTATCAGACTTACAATCAAGAAAAGTATTAGATATACTGGAAAAGTCTTTTGCTTTGAAATCATCTCAAAAAATTGTCAGAAAAGATGCATGGTACACCTTCCTATTTTAACATTTTACAAACGTTACACCATTTCCAAAAACAGTGATACTACCTCTGTGCATAGTTACTACCACCACCGTGATAAAACTGTCGATAAGCAAGAAGAGATGCATATTTGCAATTTCGAATCGGTAGTTTTCCTCTGAAAGTTCTTAGAGTTTTTAGAGCCCTGCCCAGTGCAAGTTGACTCAGGAGCACTCAAAGAGCCGGAGTGCCCTCTGGTGGTCCCACAGCAGCACTAGCTCTTCATTTTAGAAAATTCTTCTTTAAATAATAAAAATTAAAAATAAAGATCAAAGTGTTCGGTTTTGTTGGTTTTTTCTTTCCTGAGTATTCTACACAGAAACCTTATAGCTATTAAACTAACATTTCTAAGTGTTCTCCTTTGAAAGATATTTTTAAGAGCTAGACAAGTAAGTATGTAGGATCCAGACTGCCAAAAGTCACCCATATAAACTGAAGTCCAGAAAATAAAGCCCATGCTTTATCCTCACCAATTCCAGACATCACAAAAAAACCCTGAAATGCAAAGCTTAGATAAACTTCTCGGCAGCTAACCTGGTTTGATAACCTAAGCACCGCACCGGCACAACACAGAAGGGAGGAGCGGGAATTAACCCTCTATATCGAATAAAAGTAACCCCTGGGGTAAGAAAGGCAAGAGAGACTTCCAGAGGTAATTCTGCTGTAGCCAAGAAGGGGATTAATTCCTTGCAGGAGCTCCTCCTGCCAGCGTTTAATGTAAGTACTTATCCGCTAGGGGCCAGTTATTGGGGTGTGCAGTGAAGAGACCTTCAGTCCACTGTCACCTCAGATGCGCTGCAGCTCCTGCAGCAAGGTGACTGAATGGGAAAGCAGCTCTGTACTGAAGCTGACAGAGACTGCACTGACTTAACTTCAAAGGGATTTTCACCCTGTGTTGCAAGAAGGAAAAGGATTTAGTCCTTCAACTTGTCCATCCCCCATCTGTTTCTTGGTTGCTCACGGGCTGACTCCAGTTTTCACTCAGGGATGGCAGCTTCCCCTACAGCAGTAAAAAGGACAATTCAAAACTAAAAATGAGAGATTGTTCCCCAGTTCAGCCGAAGAACATCCTGCAAGGAATCAGAAGCAGATGGATAATTTCATGCCTTGCTCTAGTAAGTTGCCAGTCACGTCATGACTGGACCAACTTCTGCTTTTAAGTGATGCCATTGTGGGCAGAACAGTAAAATATTCTGATTAAGGATATGAGCTGAGCAGCAGACGCTCTGCTGCTAGATCATCACTGGCACACTGATGCTATGAGAAGGAAATCTGAACTTGCAGAACTGATTCAAGGATAGACAGATAACACCAACATCAAAGGCAACTCATGTCTGCTCCCAAGAACAGTGCAGCAGAAATCCTGAGTGTACTTCAGATGCCTTCCCTAGGGATTTCAAATATTTTATACTAAAGCTCCAATAAATGTTCCATTTAATTTTTTCTAACGTGTCCAAAAGTAACAAATCTAGCACTGGCACTCATTTCTCAATGAGACTAAGAAACTAGTTTTAAAACAAAGCAGAATTAGGGTTAAGCATACACATTTTCTAAAGATCAAATCTTTCAGTTCCTATAGACTTTTACCCTCGAACTATAAAGCAATGATTTAATACATTACCTACTGCCAAAGTTTCCCAAAGAGAGTAAAAATACCCTCTCTGGGCAATCTGTGTGCAAACGGAACGGCTTATTAAGGGCTCCTTAACTGAGAACACATAAACAAGGCTCTTAGCCACATCGAACCAATTTCTTGAGGCAAACTTCATGGTCTGATTTCCCAGAAATGCACTGGAAAAATCAGCAAAAGGGAACGTCTTTCACTGCTTTGTTTTAAGCCATGGAAAACAATGCCGGGCCACACCCCTCAAGGGGTAGTTTGATTGCCTCTGGCATTAACACAGCTTGAACAATTAACACAGCTTCTAAAATAAATAAATAACTACAAATCAGGTAAAAATCTCTTCTTAACAAATATTCCAAACTGTAATATGTGACAGAAGGGCATCAATTCAATTTTTTGTCCTGAAAGCCTTGTGGTAGTTTTTTATATTCTTTGTTGTTGTTATTATCAGCATCCTAATTATGCAAAATTTCCTGTTCCTCAGCTGAAAATCATCATCATAATGGTGATTGATTAGCACAACCCTGCCAATATACCCAGCCACATCTGCCAAGGTCAACTTATTACTTAAACCAAATAGAAAATAAAAAATAAAAAAAAGTGTGGTTCCTCTCTGAAAAGTGATTCTGTAAAATAAATAAGAATTATTTCTCGCTTAGTATGAACTGCTTTCTGCTGTTGCTGATGGATCCGTCCACATCAGCAACATCAATACGTTTACTTGGGCCAGCGACACTATCTCGGGAGACTGGAGCTGCTATCCTCCTGGGACAACTGTCTCTAGCGGTGCCATTCTCTAGCTCTCGTACTCTTTCACGCAGAGCCGAGGTGGGTTTGCCATGCCATCTATCCATGTCTTCACCACAGTCACACAGGGTACGCCACAGAGAGCCTCGAGGTGTCTCCTGCCTACCCTGAGTTGGTCTCCTAAGAGGGTGTCTGTTTCTGATGGGTGAAACATGGGTACATTGAGAGGAAGGACAGGTGGTATTCCCCCTCTGACACTTGTGTCTCCATTCATTCAGCCCTTTAACATCCTCAGCAATCTTCTCTATGGTTGAGACCCAAGCCTGTCGAGACACGCTATCCTCAAACTGTCTGAGCTGGTTAACGTACTCACTGACAGTCGGGGGGTTGCCACCTTCTCCCCCAAGGATCCTTCCTCCTAGGGTGTGAGAGTAGGTAGGAGGGGAGCACTGAATAAATTGTTTCAACAGAGG
>VWZK01013445.1:0-162612 GCA_013396935.1 Baryphthengus martii | reverse complement strand
CGCTCCCCGGGCTGGGAACCGGCGGTGCCGCCGGAGTGGGGGACGGGGGATGAACCCCCGCGGCGGCCTGAGAGGCAAAAGGGCGCGGGGCTTGGGGTGCCAGTGCCCGGGAGCTGCTGCTCGGGAGCCGGGTTCTGGCCGGCGCTGTCAGGCTGGGCCCAGCTTGGTGCTTTTCCCAGAATCATCTAGGTTGGAAATGACCTTCAAAATCAAGTCCAACCCCTTACCCTACTCTAGCTGGTCCATCACTACACCGTGGCCCCAAGGACCACATCTCTACGGCTTTTAAACCCCTCCAGGGATGGCGATTCAGCCACCTCCCTGGGCAGCCTGTTCCAATTCCTCTGGGGGTTCAGTGGTGCCCGTGGCTGAAGGGCAGAGCGTTCGCCTCAGTACACACCCGGCTGCTCCGCTGCTTCCTTCAAAACCCTCCTGACCAGCTGCCTTGAGTCTCTCCGCAGGCTGCCCACGCTTTTGAGGCCAAGCGGGGATGCCGGTGTGCCACCCTCGGGGTGCCCGTTTCTCCCAGCGCAGGCTGGCGGTTCCCTGCAGGAGCCATCTCCTTCCCTCGGGAAGTCAACACAGGCTCGGGAGAAGGATGCCACCCTCAATTCATCAGCGAGGAAGCGCTCACCGGAGTGGGAGCCGGGCACCTATTACTGCTCTCCTCGGAGTCTAAGTAGCAGATGACTCCGAGTATGACTCTGGCTCTGTAATTAGTTTTGGATGGATTTCCAAATGAGCCCGCGGGCAGGAACCGTTGCGTACGAGATGCGTGAGCGTCCTGTGCCTGTTCAGCAACCTCCCTCCTGTGACACTGCTGACATGCAGCGTGTGTTCAGAGAGTCGTACAGAGGTAGCGGTGATCCGTGCGCCGCCGTGATCTGTGTGCCATGGTGATCCGTGCGCTGCCGCACCTGATTCTCTGGCACAGCCATCCCAACAGAGCTGCTACTCCCCTGCTGCTTTCTGGCCACCTCTGACACAATGTAAAGTTTGTAAAGCCTGGAGAAGCCCTCCAAAATCTACCCAAAATATGGGCTGGGGGCTTTTTTTGGCCACCTTAAGCAAACCTGGGAAAGCCTATTGGAATGGAAATTTAAGAACATCATTAAAATGTCTAATTGTGCAGGGAAACTCTTTCAAATAGACAAGTCTTCAGTGGGACAGGGCCCCGAGCAAGTGAACTTCCAGTGGGAATCACGCGTGACACTGAAAAGTTGCACATCAAGGCTCAGAACCTGAGTTTTTTGAGATCTTCCAGTGAAATACGTGGCAGAAAAGCAGAAAAATAAATACTGTCATCTTTTAAAAAAAAAAAGGAAGAGAGAGGGTTGTGCTAGAGAAAGTCCAACGGCAGCAGATCCAAGAAAGGCACAGGGCTCTGAATCACCCTCCAGAGCCAACATGGAGACAGAGTTGTCCCTCAAAGCTGAGACACTTTGGTCCACAGTTGGCAAAATAGTCACTCATGTTCACAGAATCATAGAATTGTCAGGGTTGGAAGGGACCTTGAAGATCATCCAGTTCCAAGCCCCCTGCCACGGGCAGGGACACCTCCCACCAGAGCAGGTTGCCCAGAGCCCCATCCAGCCTGGCCTTCAACACTTCCAGGGATGGGGCTTCCACCACCTCTCTGGGCAACCTGTGCCAGGGTCTCACCACCCTCATGGGGAAGAACTTCTTCCTATCATCCAATCTAAATCTCCCCTCCTCTAGTTTGGATCCATTCCCCCTTGTCCTGTCACTACCCCACATCCTCAAAAGTCCCTCCCCAGCTTTCTTGGAGGCCCCCTTCAGATTCTGGAAGGCCACCTCGGTGCCTTCTCTTCTCCAGACTGCAGAACCCCAACTCTCTCAGCCTGTCTCCATAGGAGAGGTGCTCCAGCCCTCAGATCATCCTCGTGGCCCTTCTCTGGACACGTTCCAGCACGTCCACATCTTTCTTGGAATAGAGGGGCTCCAGAACTAGAGTCAGGGCTCCAGGTGGGGTCTCAGGAGAGTGGAGGGGGAGAATCCCCTCCCTGGCCCTGCTGGCCACGCTTCTCTGGATGCAGCCCAGGCCAGGGTTGCCTTTCTCGGCTGCGAGTGTGTACTGATGGCTCCTGGGGAGCTTCTCGTCCACCAGCACCCCCGAGTCCTTCTCTTTAGGGCTGCTCTCACTCGTCATGACCACGAGTCTTTAACTCAAAGTTAACAAGGTGACCTTTTCTGCCAAATGACAGGGAAAGAGCCAAGGAAAACGCTGAGGTGGTGCGGTGCTCCTGCACCATCAAGCAAGATCAATGAGCCACAGCTGCTCACACAGCTTGGAAACCCCCCCCCTTGGTGTTTCCCCTGCCTTAATGTCCCAGTTCATGGCCATTTGTCAGGTTTACCATCTTGCAAATGGCTTTCAGTGGTGGAGGGAGGGTTAGTGACCAGAAGTGAGAGCTCCTTCCAGCTAGCAAGGCTCCTGGAAAGTCATCCCACATTCCTCTGCCCATGTGGGGTCCTTTGTATTTCGGCACCGAGCCGGCGCAGCACCAGCGAGCGCCGTCCCAGGAGTGCTCTGCAGAAATGATGTACAACCTGCCGGGCACCAGTGCGACTCTGCCCTAATCCCTAAAACACAGCATCTTCAGTATGGAGGGAAGGATAAACAGCTAATTATTGACTTTGAAATAAAAAAAATAAATCAATCTATCGATGGCGGGGACCGGCACTTAGGACGCCGGCTCACGCTGAACTCAGCCCAAACGCAGGGGCACGGTTCTGAGATCACGTGTCACGCTCCTGGAGCCAGATAAAACTTAGAGGGGAACAGTGTAATTGCTGATACGGAAAAAGAAGAGTATAAAACCAGATGACAGGAGTTGCAATAAAGCACATTAGTCATTTACGCATTCGGCACAAGCCCCGTGCGGGCAACGGACGCTGGGAGGAGCCGGGCTGGAAATGAGAGGGTAAGCACAGCTTAGGATAGTCTACTGAAGCAATTGGCTGGAATCTGGCAGCGTGGCTCTCCCTGCCTTCCGGAATCAATACCTCGTTGCATTAAGAGGTTCTCGCCTTCCAGATGTATTGCTTGAGGCTAATTAACAAGTGCCCTGGTAGTTAACAGGAAAACCACAGCTTCCAAAGGCTTTAAATGGGAACAAACCAGCTCCTTTCCGTGGCTATGCCATCCTCCTCCTTTTCTTCCTCAAGTTTCTTTGCCTCCTCACCGCTCCTTCCTATAGCTGGCACCGTATTACCACGCCTCGAACTACATCCAGAAAAGGATCTAGTGAAAGAAGTGATTCATTTCTTACATTTTTAATCCAAAGAGGGGTTAACTGGCAAAGGAACGAGCTGCTGGAGACAGAGCGGGTAAGGGGAGTCAGAACAGCTTCTTTTGGGAACGGCAGCAGCGTAAAGTTTGTGCTTCCAGGATGCTGTAACGTGCTCAGGAGCCCTTCCTCACCAGCAGGAGGCCCAACATTCTGGTTAGACATTGAAATCCAGCTCCCGTGCATTGACTGAGCAAACAACGCTATCATTTCAAACCTGTGCCAGTCCCACCTGTCTGCTGTGCTCCTCCGCCTTTCCATGGCAGAGGGAAACCCGTGCCTGATTCCAGTTCCTCCCAAGACAAAGGCACCATCGCTCCGAGGCTGAAGCCAAAAGAGAGGAAGAGCAAATAGCTTGGGGAGGACAATCCTAAACCACCGCTAGAAGATTCACAAGAGGCTTCACCTTCCCCCCTTGCAACTGTTATTTCTTACCCAGACTGGAATCTCCCATCCTAGTTTGTATTTTACGTTTCAGGACTCATTCCCACTGCCCCAAGACACTGAAGTTTATCTCCAGCAGCCAATAAAGAGCAGCCAGCTATGGACTTGGCTAGAATACCCAAAACAGACCAAACATGGGAAAAATTCAGTGGTCATTCAGGCATGGAGCTGCTTCTCCAGAACAAGCACACTGTAAGTGAGACTGGGCAGCAGTACTGGGAGGTTTGCCCTCTCCCACCCCATCACTGAAGTTTCTGAAGCAACTCATAAACCTTTAGGACTCGGCTGTATTCACTTAATCCAGAACACAGGCACTTGTGACTTTACCAGTAAGATTTTTTTCCCCGTAATGTCTCCATTACTAACAAGGTTTTTCCCCTAAATGTCCCCACTGCTCAGCCGTTGAACACAAATCTGCTGTTCCAGACAGCAAAAGGAAACTAGGAGATGCTGATGAGACATTTATCACAGAATGTTAGGGGCTGGAAGGGACCTCGAAAGAACATCCAGTCCAACCCCCCTGCCAGAGCAGGATCACCTAGAGCAGGTCACACAGGAACAGATCCAGGGGGGTTTTGAAAGTCTCCAGAGAAGGAGACTCCAGCACCTCTCTGGGCAGCCTGTTCCACTGCCTGGCAAACAGTGTGCTTTCTTACCCGTTATACAGCATCTTCTGTACAACTAAACACAGCCACACAAGCTTCTACAAACACCTTATTTTTTATTTCTATCTTAAGGTGGACAAGGGGCCCTACTGCAGCACGACCCTGCACAGACTGAACTCCCCTTTAGCAAACGGGATGACTGTTCCTTTTTAAAGAACGAAGATTTTGACAACACAAGCCTTCATTTTACACTAAGCAAAACCCCTGAATAATCCAACTTCATTTTACACTCAATAAATATCCTGAATAATTGATACTCTGTCCGGAAAAAAGAGTATCTGTAAAAAATAAGGCAAGGACAGGTGACAAAAATTCCTCTTCATGGAACTATACTCGTTACAGAAATGTAGTTCTGTCACCTGTATTTAAATGCAACATCAGACAGTGGAGCAAAGGAGGGGTTAATAAGCACCTATTCATCAGTCAAATGAATATCTGATAAGGGGCAGCCAGAGGTAAATATTAAAGCACCTGAAAAGAGATTTCTAGCAGAATGGCCAATGGAACTGTCATTCTTACGTTCTCCTCTTTGCTTGTTACAACCGTGCGGTGCAGCAAGCCTTTAAGTTTCTGTCTTTGGCCGATAAATCTCCTTGATTCCTCCTGAAGTTCCTCAGCCCTTTTCCCACAGTTGCATTCACCTCTCTTGTAAAATAAACAAGTAAATAAAAGAAAAATCAAGTGCTGTTCTCTGAACTTCAGATACCCAAATTTTTAGACAGGTCAAGGATGTTTTTGTTACCACACCCATTTATTCATTTATTGATTTTAACCTCTCAGTGCCCTTTGATCAAGGGCTGTTGGTGTAGGAAGAGCTTTGCTACAGCTGGTATTATCTGCAGCACTACCAGCAGAAACCTGAAACATTCACACTACCAGCTCACACAACACTGAATTTCCATGAGGTGCTACAAAACTTTTTAAATTATTTTAACCTGCGTAAAAATGGACAGAAGAGGCAAAGACTGAAATAAATCCTCTGTTTTGAGAATTAATCGTTTCATGCTCTCCCTGGGGCAAGAAGAAGAAAAAAAAAAAAGAATAAATAATAGAGAGGCTGTGATCATTGCAAAACCATCACAGCAAGGGAGTTGTTATCTTAATATCCAATATAAAGTGGTAAGTATTGTGCAGAGTACGCCTCAACACATGTAGTAGTATTAGTATTACTGAAAACAAAAGGCAAAAAAAAAGCAGAAAACACTGATGTTTCCCCCTCCCCCTTTTTTTTCCTAGGGTGTATGTTCTGTATTCTCACCCCTAGAGTACTTTGAGCATCCCCTCCTATTGCTCTGAGCTGCAGTGTGTTATCACTCCACAAATACTGGCTGTTTCAAGCTCTTGCCAGGGGAAAAAAACATGCCCAGGGACAAACACACTCTTCTAAAGAACGAGCTGAGGTGTTCTTAATACATCCAAAGCTTGGCTGGGAGTTGAAGGAGGCACGGACAAATAAAAGCTGCTTGTATTCAGTGCAAGTGGAACGGGTAGTGACAGTTCTTACTGGTGGAGGAGTTCACTGATTGCAGCCTGGACTCGCCTCCCACACGGCAGGACCTCGCTTTTCTCAGGTTCCCTTTCAATATTGTTCTGTATAAACTTCCCCCCTTCATGAATATTCGGAATCCAGCAAAGTTAAGGAGGAAATCTGCAACGGGATAAAAAACTTGTTTCCGAGTTTACACTCAAATTCTGTAGAGAACAGTTCTGGGCTATAATAAAAGTCGTTTTGTTTCTTCAAATCGCTTCCTCTTCCCACCAAATCTACAATCCACGTGTATCATAGAAGGTCACAGTCAAACACGACGAGAAAGTCAATTCCGCAAGTCTCAAGCCTGTTCACATTTCCCCTTTTGCAGAAAGATACTAAGAATGGAGAAATCGTCTCTTAACAACCTAAATAATTTCACAAGTTCGAGTTAGTTATTGAATAGGTGCATTTTCTGCCAGGAACTCTCTTACTGGGTACCCTCAACTAATACTTGCAAGAATCAAAATATACCTTGCACAAGAGGCTTGAAAAAAGCCGATTTTATCTCCGCACCAGTTTCTCACAACCCCATAAATGACCACCCAGTTACTACGGAAAGAAGAGACATGAGAAGGAGGAAGCATTTGGCTCAAACTCCTCCTTCTCCAGCAAAACCAGCGTGCAGATTTCCAGGAAAAAGCAATCTACAGGAACTTATATTTTAATGAAAGACACAAAAGTCCAATGTCTTTTCAGAGAACAAATGACTGGCAAGGACTCCTATTCTACCCAAAACGAAGTATTGAAGAGGTCACTTCTACAGCAGCAACTTGATTCTACAAATCTCAGTTGCCACAGTAAACACAGTCATCATTTTTTTTTTATTTTTTTTTTAATATTTTGGTTAAAATTCTCAGACATAAGAGCACTTGGTCTTAAAGGGAATAGAAAAAAAAGTGAGTAGTGACAAATAACAGCCTCTTCAAGCAATATATTGCAAGGTTTCTGCTTCTTAAATGGAATCTCTCCATCGATCACAAAAATCACACCTATTTTAGAGATGCCGATTAACAACATTGTATTGACACCGTAAGACAACCCGGTACGGACAGAAAATGTTTTGATTGGTAAATGAAAGATCCCAAGTTTCTTCTTAAACAGTAGAGCACAGTGGGATACACACCACAGCTTCTGCTTCAGGATTTTGCATGTTCAGTTGTAAAATCTATACCGCTTTCCATCGCTCTGTGTTAAACCTGAACTTTATTAGCTGATTATTCTGTCACCAAATTGAAGTTGGAGCCAACTTAACTCCATTAGGTCGTTGCATCTGCAAACAATTCCAAACAGTAGCAGGATGATATGCTGTATTAGTTTGAAACACTGCTGACAGTATTATGCCTGATTTTTAACTCTTTGCAGAGAAATACGTACTCTACGTGGTCTTTAAAATAATTTTTGAGCACTCAGTGTGTGGCTGGACAGAAAGAGTATCGAGCCAACAGCCACCTCAAGGGCTGTTGATGCAACTGATAATAACAGAAATTTAAATTACCTTCTCTCCAAATTCATCTAGAATAGAAGGATTCTGAAACACTTCCCCTCCGCCCTCTTTCCTTCAAAAGAGGGACTTTTTTATTCACTTCTGACTGAGCTTCCTCATTACTTAATGCCTGTGGAAATGGAGAATTTGTCTTTTTCCCTTCCCAAGAGACTGAATGTTTCCAGGGCAGTGAGTGTTTTCAGAGAATAAATTTACTACATACAGCCTTTCGAGTTTTAAAGATAAACCAACGAAAATCAAGGCACTCAATGTAGTTATATACGAAGAAAACAATTATATTACTGAGAATAACAAGCAAGATTATTAATAAGTGTGCAACTGGGAATAAGGGGAAATCTCCTTCTTTTACAGCTTTGGCTTGAACTCGCCAGCAAGAAGCTTTTTAAGCATTTCAGTATTTCTTCCTTCTGGTGGCGAGGGCCATCTGTCGTGATCTGAGGAAAATAAATAAAACAACACAGTGGATTGAGAAATTAGGCATTTTACTTTTGTGTCCTCCCACTGCCCAACTTCAATCCCTTCGAGGGCATTATTTTGGAGCCTATTTCTTACCAGGTATTTCTAGGGTATGGCTGTATAAACTCTGGCCCCCATCCACGGCCACGGTTATCCCCGTTATGTAAGAAGCGGCTGGAGATAGTAGAAAACACACTACAGGAGAGATCTGACCAAAAAAAATAAAATAAAATTAAAAAAAAATACCATTTTAATCTTTGTTAAACTGCTGGGAAGTGGTGTTGTCAAAGACACTAGGAAAGACTTTGACAGGCAAGACATAACAGCGTGGTCTACTCAGGAATGAAAACTGCAACACTCTTAAAGCCATCTTGCCAGCCACAAACATCAGGGATAAAACCCAGTGAGTTCTCAAAAGATCAGCATCAGATGTCAAAAATCAAACCAAAAAAGTTGACCAGTTTATCAAAGCCGGACATTCTTTGAGGAAGAGAGCTAAAAATTATTAAGTTTTTTTTTCCCCCTCCATTAATAGTAATTCTTTCAGTC
This sequence comes from Baryphthengus martii, assembly GCA_013396935.1. Classification (NCBI taxonomy): domain Eukaryota; kingdom Metazoa; phylum Chordata; class Aves; order Coraciiformes; family Momotidae; genus Baryphthengus; species Baryphthengus martii. Next base: position 154,152 of record VWZK01013445.1, on the reverse strand, counting down.
CTCCCTGCTGGAAGTCAACCTTTCCAAGAACTAATGTCTATTACGAAACATTTCAGCTGTAAGAGGCATCTACATTAAAGTTGCAGTGCAACACTGACTACTGGTTAAGTCTCCCACTTGGCACTACTCCACCATACTACAGCTTTTTTCTTTTTTAATATTCCACCACGATGCAAAATTGTCTTTTTTTTTTGTTCTCTATATCATACAGAGAGACACCGAAGTAGAAATACTACAGATGTTCTGCAGTACGTTACCTCCTCAGGAACTGCTGACCTCTTGGCAGGAATCTTGGGTATGCTCCCTAAAAACATCATTGCTCCTTGTTCTCCATAATTTGCGACAGCAGTTTCTGAAAATACTGTGCCCTGTTTTAAAACAGCATAGTGAAAATTCAGTGTTCTTGCAGATGTTTAAACTGTGATCGTTGTGAAATTGTGAATTTGTCGTTACCGGGATTTTCTGTGGGATTAAACTACTTAAACAGCACCCGAATGTAAGTTTTTAAATGTAATGGAATAATATAATTTATACAAGAAAATTTGGCTGCCAAGTTACATCTCTATTCAAGTGCAATAATACAGATTATTGCATTTCTCCACTGTCACTCCAACAACTATAAAGGGAAGAGTATAAAGAAGAAACTCAAAGACTGTTTTGGAATGTCAAGCACTTCATCTTAGCTTACAGTAAAAAACTACAAAGCCCCAAGAAGAAATTCTCAACAGTTTCTGACAATCTGTAAGACCACTAGATTGATTTTGTTGTGAATTACGGAAGCAGATTTCAGAGTCAGAACTCAGACTCTCCCTGCTTAGCCGCTATAGAAAAACGTGGCGGTGTTTGCTCTGAGGATTATGAAGTCCAGTTAAGAGCTGAGAGGGAAGAGGAAGGATACAGCAAGGGGAACATGGGGTTACATGGATCAGTTATGACAGAAGAGACTCAAATTATTTGAGTACATCTGTATCTTGGGCTGCATCAAAAGCTGCATGGCCAGCAGGGCGAGGGAGGGGATTCTGCCTCTCTACTCTGCTCTGGTGAGACCCCACCTGGAGCTCCCAACACAAGGAGGACATGGAGCTGTTGGAGAGGGTCCGGAGGAGGCCACCAAGATGATCTGAGGGCTGGAGCACCTCTGCTGTGAGGACAGGCTGAGGGAGTTGGGTCTGTTCAGCCTGGAGAAGAGAAGGTTCTGGAGAGACCTTAGAGTGGCCTCCAGGATCTGAAGGGGCTACAGGAAAGCTGGGGAGGGACTTTTGATAAGGGCCTGTGGAGATAGGACAAGGGGCAATGGGTTGAAACCAGAGCAGGGGAGATTGAGATGAGACATCAGGAAGAAGTTCTTTCCTCTGAGGGTGGAGAGACACTGGAAGGGGTTGTCCAGAGAGGTGGTGGAAGCCCCATCCCTAGAAGTTTTTAAAGCCAGGTTGGATGGGGCTCTGGGCAACCTGCTCTGGTGGGAGGTGTCCCTGCCCATGGCAGGGGGGTTGGAACCAGATGATCTTGGAAGGTCCCTTCCAACTCCAGCCAGTCTAGGATTCTATAATCTCTTCAAAGACAATCTGTGAAACGTGAGGGACTATATTTTTGAGAGCTAGGGAAGTAACTGATAAATTAAACTATTTATTTTTTTTTTAGATTGTGTATTTCCCTCTCTCTGCCCCATTCCCTACACGTTCCCCTGCTCCTAGAAAGCAGTAAGTTTTGTGTGGTTACCACAGACCTCGTGTGTCCATAAAGGTGACAGAAGGACATCCAAGTACTACTATAAATACACATAGGGTTTTGTGACCGACGTGGTAACAAAGCTGGCAAATACTTCTGAAGGAACAAACCACTCAAGTGTTTGCTTGTCAAAAACTTCTTTTGACGTGTGCTATAAAGTATAATTACTGTGATTCATTAGGTAATTAGCATGCCTGAAAAATCTATTCACATAATAATGCTGTCTTAATTACTTACTTCCCCTAGACTTGTTAAATCAGAAAAAAACAAACAGGAAAACCAAGCCAGCAGATCTCAATGTTTAACACGTCTCCAGATGAGTTTGGCTCACAGAGGTTACGTGAGATCCATGACCTGAATGATCATCACACATCTGCCACTAAGTCTTCTGTGCTATGCCAAAGAAAGCCAGCCAGATGGCTTAGGACAAGAGGCACAAGAAGACATACAGACATTCTACAAAGATCATAGAATCCTAGAATGGTAGGGGTTGGAAGGGACCTCTGGAGATCAGCGAGTCCAACCCCCCTGCCAGAGCAGGATCACCCAGGGCAGGACACACAGCAACAGATCCAGGGAGGATTTGGAAAGTCCCCAGAGCAGGAGACTCCACCACCTCTCTGGGCAGCCTGTTCCCGGCTCCATCACCCTCACAGCAAAGAAGTTTCTCCTCCTGTTGAGGTGGAACCTCCTGGGTTCCAGTTTGTGCCCATTGCCCCTCAGCCTATCCCAGGCCACCCCAGCAAAGAGCCTGGCCCCTTCCACTTGATCCCCACCCCTCAGCTATTTCTAGACATGAATCAGATCCCCTCTCAGGCTTCTCTTCTCCAGACTCAACAGCCCCAGGGCTCTCAGCCTTTCCTCATCAGAGAGACGTTCAAGTCCCTTAATAGTAAAAAAAGAAAGCAAAAACATCTTCCTAGGGATCAGTGAAACAAACATCATACTTCACTCTACTGTGAGATAAGATAAATTCTCAATGCAGAAGTAGCTGGACAAAGTTTACCTTCTCTTTTTTTTTTGTTTTCAAGGGAGTAAAGATGCAAAATAAACTGTGCTTAAGAGTGAAGATGACACAAATCACAACAGATCTCCCAATCTCAAATGTCAAAGCCAGGGCTTATATATAACCTCTAGAACTGCAGCATCATGCACTAGAAAATAGAGCTGCTCTTTCCATGCAGTTATTTAAAACAACTGCAACACGCTACCTACTTCCTCACAAATGTGGCAGGCACATTTTAGCTGCCCTGTGTAGTGGTTTCCTGTCTGTAAATATTTGATAAGAAAAAAAAAAAAAAAATCAGAACAGATACTTTTACATAGAATTTCTTTGAGGGAAGGTCCATTCCAAAGACAGTCTTTTTATGCCTAAAATTACTGTAACTTAACACTTAGAAGACAGAGTAAAAGGCATTCTGTGACACATTCAGAGGTTTAACACATTGCGACACATTCAGAGATTTTCACAATAACTTTGTAAACACAGGTGAAAACCATCAGCATACCTGAACTTCAAACAGAAAAAAGTTTTGTAAACTTGGAAATAACATAATCATTACCGAAAGACAAAGCATTTGGAAATTTTATGTTGAGGGTTTGTAAGACAGGTCACCAGTTCCTCCCAGGTATCATTTCATTAAGCTAGAAAAAAAACAAACCCAACCACACCAAGAGTGTCAAGTAAAAGCAGAACCAAACTTATCCCAGATCTCAGGCTCGTCATCCAAAGAGTACAAAACACTCTCAAATGACCTGAAGACCATAGATGGGGGGGATTATAAACAGATAAAAGAAATGCATAAATAATCCACATTTTTAATATCCACACCCACAAATCCACATAGTTACAGGCTACAGATTTTAAAATCCCTTTTGGTCCCAAAGTTTTAAGCACGCACGCGTACGACGGTGAAGTTTAATCAGATCCTTTGCCATTACTCACAGGAGCAACGCTGTTGATTCTTACTCCACTGTGGGCCCACTCCAAAGCTAAAGTCTTGGTAAGGTTATTGACTGCAGCTCTTGCAGCTCCCGTGTGCCTGGGGAGGAAAAAGAAAAGGAAAAGAAGCATCTGTTCCCTCAGCTAACAGTGCCCAACAGTAATTCTCCCACAGCCTCCTCAGGGTTGTCAGAGATTTTCTAGGCTGTAAGTCTGACCATAGCTTCACAGTTTAAACTAACTATGTTATGATTTCCTGTCATTTCCAGAAATATTTATCATCTCTTCCCCAGCGTGACAGGAGGTCAGCTACACTCAGCAGGCTTGGCAAATGAAAACCGACTGGAGGCCAAGGTCAGACTGTGAAGAACTACAGAAAGTAGACTGCACAGGTAAAGCAGTGGGCTGAAAAAATAGTCGAGATCTTCCAACAAAAAGCCACTATTCAAAAATCACTAGAGGTGGACGGAGATAGAGATGACGGCGGTCTGAGTGCTCTGATATACCTTGCTGCTGGAAGAAAGGAGTTTGAAGTGATACCAGCTTGCACAGATGCAGACTGTGAGGCTCACAAAACTAATAGAGTTTAGTTCCCTTGGCCTAGCAAAACAGAGGAGATAGATACTCCTTTCCTGGTGAGAAGCTATTGTAAGAAAAAATTAAAAAAGAAAACGTAAGAAAACCCAATTTACTTGTATGCTTAGGCCAGAAATAAATAATCTCCAGGCATGCCACTTGACTTGTTTTATGTTCAAAATTAATACTCATGAAAAACTGCATCAGGTGATTTGTGGCACGAGTGGTGGCTGGACTTGCAAAGGCAAGTTTTTTTCAACAGTACAGTTCTAAACCAACTATCAATTCAACAGGAATTTAATTTGAAAGTAGCTTTGTCTCTCCACCTACGTCCACACACAACAGTTACTTGGGAAATTTTTTTCCACTGTTACTCAGAATTAGATTTTTTCTCTCTTGGTTCAACTCTCAAATATTGCTACAGCCTATTTGCTGGGCCAGTTCAACCAGACTTAACCAGAGTGGAGAAACTCAAATATTTAACAGTAGCTTCAGCACCACCTTGTGGAGCTCTAAATTTATTTTGTACTGTCGAGAACAAGCTCGTGAGAAAATCTTCTGCTGTTCCTTAAAAATCTTTAAATTTGAAAACTTTCAACCTTGACTCAGGAGAGAGGTAAGGTAACATTTGCTCAAATTCTATTTTTGTATATTTTTCAATTAAGAAACTGTCAAAATCCAGCACTTCGACAAATTCAGAATTTCATTTGAAGAGAAAAGAATGGGAACAATTCATTTTCTGAGCATTATTTCTCTTTCAACAAATTGGAAGCTTTTTGGAGGAAAAGTTTCAACTTGGAAGACTCCTACTCACCCCTTTGGAGGGTAAAGAAATTGCACCAAATACAATACGCATACGGATACGGAGAGGATGCTGCATTTCCATGCAGATAGCTGTGACCATTTGTGTCAGTAGAAAAGAACTACAAACACTTGTAGCCATGAACCTTCTCCCAGTCAAGAAAGGAGCAAACTGAACCACTGATCAGCATCAAAGACCTTCTCCAAGAAAGCTGGCTACAAAATAAGAGGAAAAAGGGCACTGGGAAAGGCAGGCATTGCTACTCCTGTAGGCTCCACGGAATTAAGGAGAGATCCCCTCACACACAGCCAGGTGATATTTTTGCTCTCTCTTGACCCAGCTACCTTATTTCTATACTCTGTTGCTGCACACCCCTTTCTAAAATGAATTTTTTGAGGAGCAATTAGTACTTCTAGGGGAAAAGAAAAAAATATAGGGAAATGTAAAAATAAAATATATATTACGACATTCCAGGAAAGCCATTTCTGACGGCAGCGGTAATGTTGACAATGACTCCTCCGTGTTGCTGCATCCAGGCATTGTACACTGTATGAAGGAGGAAGATAACCTATAAATATCAGAAGAAATGCATACGAATGAACGTGCCAACCAGGAGCCAAATTTGGAGTCTTGACTCCAACGAGACCGCACATTTCCTGTGCAAATTGAGAGAAACAAGCTGCTCTTTGTACCAGAGCCTCACCACTGCCTTGGGGAGAGCTGTGCTCCAGGTAAAGCTCAATGTTTGTCAAGAAGCTTTTTGGTGGAAATCAAGATTTCATGCTTCCATGTCAATGACTTGCATTTCCATGTTCCCAATGCTATTTGAGAATCACGCATCATACTTCAATTTAACTTTAAATTTACATCCCTGACCGGAAAGAAATCTTTCCCTGTGTTTCACACAGTGAACACAAGCCACAGAGGGTGACAGCACGAGAACAGGCTGCCCAGAGAGGATGGGGAGTCTCCTTCTCTGGAGACTTTCCAACCCCCCCTGGATCTGTTGCTGTGTGGCCTGCCCTGGGTGATCCTGCTCTGGCAGAGGGGTTGGACTCTCTGATCTCCAGAGGTCCCTTCCAACCCCTACCATTCAGTGATTCTAAGTGAGTATCCAAAGCCAAGTGACTCCCCAAATGTGGCCTTAACCAGAAGCTCACACCTAAATGTAGCTTTGTGTAGATGAACAAATGTAAGGTAGAGTTTACATCTGGATGACATGCATGAAAACCAAAACACTGTCAGGAAAGCGTGTGAAAAAGGAAAGTGGAGAAACTTAACTTTTCTTGTCTACTGCTATTGCTGTAAAAACCCAAACCAATCAACTAAAAAGCTTCATGTTCAGTTCTCACCTGCTTTGCAGCAGTAGAAGGTCCCTGTCAGATTGGTGTCTATCACAGCATTCCAGCCTTTTGCACGGATGGCTTCAGAAGGACTTGCAAATTGGCCCCCTCCATTATTCACCAGGAAGTCAATCTTCCCATGAAGACTCAGCGTAGACTTCACCAAAGCTTCTACCTGAAAGAGTATTTGTTAGTGTGATACGTGGATTCAGCTGTTACACCAAATCTCAGTCTTGGAGAGTATTTTCTCTCTCCTACCCTTTGACACATGAAGTAGCAGCCTTCAGAGAGGCTGGAAGATCGGTGTGACAGGTTGAGTCAGCCAAAAAGGATTGGCCTGAGTCCATCTTTACTTAGGAAATCTTCCTGGTATAATGCAGGTGCTACATAAAAGAGCAGCACTGAACTACAAAAGGGATTTAAGTCACTGAAGGTTTGAAATAAGAAAAGAAAAAAAAAAGCCTGATACTTTAGACCTGCTAAAAATCTCCCAATATTTTTCACAAGGGGGGGTGTGTTCACATCAGATGCTGGAATTGTTCCATATAAGGTAACTAGTGGTTTTTTGACCCATATACCTGAGCATTTTAAAGAAAACATGTCATCTTCTGAAGTTTTAACACCCCTCTTTAAAAGTTACGTACCTTCACTAAAGCTCTGACATGAGTTGGCCACAGCCAAGTTTCTTATGCAGATCAAGGTTAGTTTGTTAACCTACAAAACACGAACTCTAAAAAGTGCTGGGAATGCTACAATTGTCTTCCTTAGAAAAAAAAAAAGGTGAATATTTGACTAAGCAGATGTCTTCTGCCTGTAGGCAGGATGACTAAAAGCACTGCCTGGCACTATTTCCCTTTGGGTACTCTGAGGAGGTATTAACAGCAAAGAGCAATCGATATTTTACTCACTCAAAGAGCTGTTGGTGCAGAAAAAAAGAGCAGCTTAAGTTCATATGGTAGGAAAGGTTTTGAGAATGTAAACCTCACTCTAACACTGACCTCAGCCGAGCTACAAGCTGCAAGCTAAGCTTTCTGCATTGTCTTCTGGTTTGGACGAACAGGGCTTTCAACACAAACTCACGCTGAACTTCTGGAGAAGAACGTATTTCAAAGCATTCAAAAATTTTTACAGATGCCAAAACTGATGGCTTTTTTCCTATTAGAAGATAGCAATAAGAACTCTACAGCAACTGCTTAACAATTTACCCTTTATCTCAAGAAACAGAGGAAACTGGGCAACACGACTGTTTCCTGCTTACATTACCTATCAGAAGTAGACACCACGCATCAGTCATTCCCACTCAAGTGTGTATAAAAAGTTAATCTAGCATCTGTGGTCAAAGAAAATACAGATTAAAAAAACCTTAAAATAACCAAACAGCAGGAGTGATGCTGCTGCTGCAAACAGATTTGACCAGGGGAAGGATATCAACCAGCCTTCCTCTGTGTTGAGGTAGCAGCAGGGAAACCTCAGAACTGGAAGCACAAGCAATGCACAATCTGTACTGCACCGAGAGCGTTACCAGCTCACTCTCATCAACGGCTGCCCCACAGCTGCTAACAGCTCAGGACGGTTTCACCGGATAACGTGGATCCTGGAAGGATGTGCCTCTGAAGAAAACCTAAACAAACATACAGTGACTGAAGTCTGATTGGAAAACGAATGCCTACAAAAAAATGCCTTAAGAAAAAAATTTTGATACCTAAACCACCACCTTGAGGTTCTGAATGTCATCTTATTCCTCACATCGGTCACTGTGGCTTGTGAAATCTGAGGGGAAAAAAAAAAATCACCACCGCAAAGCCAAAACATCTGTGACAGCAGCCCCAGACCTGTGACTTGTGAGAACCACCCTGCCACAAAGACTTTCAGGTTTGCTCACAACCAGAGAAAACAAAGTTGTGTCTCACTAGGCAGCAAAAGTTATGCTTTGCTCAGCAATATCAACCTCTTCTCTCTGTCAGCCTGAAAATCTTACTTTGAACATTCTTCTCCATAAGTCACTGAAGTGTGGGATAATTCACAGAAGAGAAATGGTTTCAGTCCGAGGAATGTTTGAACAGATTATGCCTATTCAGGCTGGGGCGGGGCAGGGAAAAGAGAAAGAAAAGGGAAAACGCTAAGAATAAGAAAAACCCCAACAAATTCCAAATTAACAGAAGAAAAATCCACTGAGGCATTACAAGCAAGTTTTCAACAGGCAGACAAAACTTGCTATGACTTCTCAATTCCCAGTGTCGTATCAAGTTGCTCCTACTCATCACACCACATTCTCAGGGCAATAAACCCCCCACCAAACAGCTATCAGCTCTGCTTCCCAAACCCAGCAAAGGCTCAGACAGCTCCAGCTGTAGCCATCTTCAGTGTCTTCTGTGTCGGAGAGAAAACCCTGCTGCAGTGCTGCTCCCCCTGACAGCGGAGGCAGTGACAGCAGCCACCAGCACAGGGAGAGAGAGGGGCTGGCAGAACACACGTCAATCACCCCGAGAACTAAAGAAGATTCCTTGCTACTCCTAAATATTCAAAATTCATATGGAAATAGCTTCATGAAAAAGCTGCTGAAGACTTTTATTGGAAGCAAAGCAAAACTGCACGAGGTAGAACCGGCAGCTCGTGACGTTCTTTGGGAAAAGCCTGAAAAGAACAAAATCGGGCGCTTCAGGAATACCCAGAAAACTGGAGCTCTTCAATAAAGACCTCTCTTTGTGTGACTACAACTCCAAAGTATGATGCAGCAGCAAACTTGCACAGCTGAAATGACAGTACTTGCTGACACAGAGGAAAGGGATCAATGTCCACACGTGTTCACAGGTCACCCTGAACTCAAGTACGACTCCAAAGGCAAACTACCCACTCTGGAACGTTAGGGATTTGCTATTTGGGGACCAGTATCCAGGCAGTGATAACAGGTATTTTTATTTTGTGTTATTCTTATTTTATCTTAAAAGTACGACAAGGGGAATCTCTTATCCACAGGTCCCCACTAAGCCACAGTCTTCTACTGCAGGCTTCACACAGACACAGATTAAGTATTTAAACCAGCGGAGACTGTGCTAAGCCATGAAGTTTATTGGAAAACTCCTAGTGAACTCAGACACAAGGTCAGTGCTAAATAGCACTGCAGTGAAACTGTCTCAAAAAGTCTTGTTTGTCAGATGTCCAAGTGATAAGTTTTACCCTCGGGGTCTGATCCAGCACCATTTGTGGCTGGAGGGGGAGTACGGAAAGGAGACACCGTGCACAGAACTCGGAATTTCTGATTTCAAGAAGAGCAGTGCCTACTAGGTTTTATCTTCCACTTATCTAGCTACATCTTCTCCTCATCTAGATCCCAGTTAAAGAAATATTTCTCAAGCACATACAGCACAAAGGCTTTACAAGTGCAAAAAGTTCCTTCATGTCTTTCCCCCATCAACAGATTCGCTGTAGCTCAACATCTCAGACACAGGCACATGCTTCCCCTTCCCAACACCTACAAAGCTAAACAGAAATCTCTTTTCATGATGGAAAAAAGGAGGAGTCTCTCCCTTCCACTCTGGCCACCATTACATTGAGGCACTGGAATTAATTAGACCCTTGGATTTTGGAAAAAAGAGCTTAGTTTGAAAAAAGACACATAGAGCTATCTGGCCTGCATCTCAGAAAGAGCAAACTGAGCTGCTCTGCTTATGTTCAACGCATTATGTGGGCAGTGCTAGAAAATATCCAAATAATTACAATCACTTTGGGACCAGATGATCCTTGAGGTCCCTTCCAACCTGGCATTCCATGATTCATAGTCACTAAGAAGCAATATCGACCACTACCAACGCTCCAGACCACAGGAGGAGGTGCACACTCACTGCTGGAGGATGAGGCCTCATGAAGACATTAGAAAGAAAGCTCAGGTGCTTTTACCAGCATCCCAGAACCCTCTGCTCTTCCATCTTTAAAAACAAAAGAGGTTTGTTATCCTTTACAAAACAATGGAAAACAAGCCAAAAGCAGCAGCAAACTCGTGACAGAAATAAGCCTGACAGGTTATGCAGTGGTTGAAAATCCTCCCTCAAGCAAGATTACTTCCTGCACATTAAAGGACAAGTAAGCTTTGCCAGAAAGCAAGAGAGCCTGTGAGGATGAAGATTAAGAGACTTAAAAATGTGAATTCATTAAGCTATTCCCGGGATACCTGCCATCAAGCTTCTGCAGCAATTAATTCACTGCACCTTCTTTGACTCGGCCTAGGCCAGAAAGAGCTCTCTCTAACAGAGATACTGCACTGGATGATGAGGGATGAATCTTTCCGTGCTTGAATTTCACAGATCCAAACTAGGGCACGCCAGAGGAATGAGCCGTGTCATCTGCAAAGCAGGTCAGTCACTGTAAGATTTGCAACAGGAAGCCAAAAAAACCAATCACCTGGCAATTTTGAAAGCACTTTCATCTTTCTTAGATCCCCTCTGTTCAAGTCCCTCCCTCCGGTTTGCCTGCTTATAAAATGAAAACCAGGCCAAAATTCACAGGGGCCTTTAGAGAACTGCAGGACAACTGATGGAGATGGAGGGATTGATCAAAACCCCACCAACCAGACGTGCTACAGTAAGAACAGATGGCTCGTTCCTACAGGTGATCACGGTGGCTTCCTTTAAGAGAAAAAATTAACTCTTAGAAGGGCTGCAGTGAGATGTCCAAGAGAAGGATACACTAAATCAATCCTGTAGCTCTTCAGGAAGCTTCCTGGGCTTTGCAGCTTGTGATGGATCTGTTTTGACATCTATGGAGGCCTGAACTCCTGTTTTCTTTCCTCGTTGAAACATTTATAAGGTCTTTCTCCTTCACACATTGTTTGGTAGCTGGTATAAGAGCTGAGGAAGAGGATGTAAAGACTCACAGGGAATACTCTCTCACCTCATCTCCCACTGTAAACAGGAGGCTATTCCTGTATTTGTGAAAATGCTGAAGTGAGTTATATTGCTGTGCTACTTCTACTCAAGATTTACCTCCTAGGCTAGAAAAAGGTTTCGTTACATCTTTTACTCATCCTTCTTCCTAAGACTCCCAGTGCCAGGCACTAAATTTTAGGTTAACGGAAGAGCTTTTGAAAGTGGATGTATGACGCTCTCTGAATAGATGGGAAAGGCCAAAGGTACTTTTCCTCTACTCTCTGCAATATAATCAAGTGCAAATTAAAAAACAATATTCACCACCGCTGCTCTTAGCATGTAGAGTAAATAATAAACAAGCAACAGTGAGCGGTGGGCTGTGGAAAATCTGCCACAGCAAAAGTATCTGGTCATGGAGATGGGTATCTGGAATCGATAAGTATTTGTTTTGTGGGTACACTTAAGCTCTTAGGTTACTATGAAACAAAAATTGCAGCCCTTCTTCAAAACTTCTACAAAAGGCTTACAAAATCTTCATAGTCTTTTTGTTTTTTTTTTTTCTAAATAGGACTTCAAGAGAAAGAAGTGAGAGCACTTACAGAACTGAAGCGAGTCAAACTAGAAGACGGAGTCAATGACTGAAAAACTTAAGACTGGAGCTTAATTTTGCTCATTCCTCTGAAGGATGGAATATCGCATGTAAAGTTCTAAGAAAGTTCTGGTGTCTCTGTAAATGAGTAGAGCTTAAAAGTACACTGGAAACGAGACAATTCTGTGATGAAACTGCAGGGTGGTGGCCAAATCAGCCCGGCTACCGGTGACACAGAATAATGTCTAAATACTTCACACAGCACTATAAAAAAGGCTTTAAAAGCAGCTTCCAAAAAGTTTCCAAAGCCATCTACGACTGTTTTGTCAAATACGGATTCAGCCACACTTACTAAACAGGAAACAAAGAAGGAATGGTCCCTTGGCTAGTGGCAATTACCTCCTTTTATCCAAGCCCTCTACCACCTCACAGAACACTGCACCTCCCACTAAACCAATTCGAAACTGATGCAGAAATAAGATTCACCTGCAGAGCACTTTCTGCAAGAACAGTGACCTGAAAGAAGCCTTAAGCCTTTTTTTCCTCATTATTTCTTTCTTTCCTGTAGCTTTAACCATGTAAGTTGACCTCTGACATCTGTCATAACCTATTATGTTGCAGTGCTGCTGTGAGTAAATACTAACCTCAAATTCACTGGTAGGTGAAGTGCCATCCTGCACAGCCTCAGGGTTCAGCTCCTTCAGGAGAGAAATTCTAAATATATGGCTATAAATATTTGATGGCACGAGTTGTTCCATGAGAGAAGAATTTTATTTGCTTTGTGGTTGTATATGAGGATCCTTCCAGAATCTACCTAGCTATTGAAAGCCATTAATCACAGAATCATAGATCAGTAGCTCATTAATAGCTCTTGTTACGCTAGCATTTAACAGAGACCTTGAAAGGTTAAAAAAATGTAGCAATCAGTGGTTACTGAAGTATTTTCTAGCTGTCTTCAGTGAGTTAAAAGTCCAATCTGATGCTGGACCTGTAAATGTTTAATTACATAGATTAAAAAATTAGGAGGTGAATGCAGACTTCTGAAGAAACTGGATTAAATACTTTTGATCTTGGTCTTCCGTTTTTTTGTAGTATAAAAAAAGAAAAAGCTCAACTGGGGCAGTAAAAAATGAGGCACACCTCAAATTGTAATCAAAATTTGGAACATGGCTAAAAATAGTAGTATCTGAGGGGTTTTGTTTAATAAAAGGAAAATAGACAATGCAGGGCACTTGTGTCAAGTCCCAAATGCTGAGATTCCAGGCTACAGCTTCCTGTTGGAAGGAACTATTCTGAGGTTTCCATCTTCACAAGTTAATGCCCCCTCACTGCTGACAGAAATGGGGCACAGAACCACAGAATTAGNGGGCAGAGTAGAGGGCGAGGAGAACCTCCCCGGACCTTCTGGACACAGTTTTCTTAATGACCCCCAGGAGCCCATTGGCCTCTTGGTCACAAGGGCCCATGGCTGTCCCATGCCAAGCAGGCTCCGGCTCAGCTCCAGAACACACCAGCTCCAAGGGTCTGATTCTCCCAGAAATATCTGAAATACGTACGGTCAGAAAAATCTTTGCAACTACAAACACTTTCTTGCTGAGGCGACTCACAAATGGTCTTCCCTTGGGAAGCATATTTAACTGCACCCACTCCCTGCTCTGAGCCACTTTTGAGAGGGCCAGAGAAGACCTTTGGAGATCTGAGAATTTATATCCACCACATGGTTTGGACACGGTCAGCCCCAGAACAAGACCTCTGGTCTTTACCTCATCTTCTTGGCGGATATTGCACTGTATGGGGGTCACTTTGGCAGGACTCACGGAAGCAAACGCATTATTCAGTTCTTCGGCAGCAGCTTTTAGTCGGTCAAATTTACGAGAGGCGATAACAACGCTGCAACCTGTAGAGACAAAATGAAACATCCCTCAGCTAGCACAGTTAAAATTACAGTTATGCTAAGTGTTTGTTTTTAATAACATCATGGAGCTATCTTGTAGCATGTGCATTTATGAGTCACTGATTAAAACACTCAGTGTTGAAGTTCTTGCAAGAGAAGGAAACGACTGATGGCAGGTGCTTCTTAGCAACAAGATCCCGCTGTGCCAGGAAAAGAGCAATCAAAAGAAAAAAAAAAAATGTCCATGAGGCTCCCTCTCCTTCCTGCAGAAGGGAAGACAGCCTGGGACTTGCAGAGTCAGCAGAGTAGCTTCCAGACCTCCTTTTTGCTGCCTCTGCTCACAGCTGCCCCATTTATCAATTATGCCATTTAAAGATGTTTCAGCAGGTCTTGATTACAAAAAAAATGCTTGCTCCTAAACCCACAAAAATAATCTTTCTGTGTGTCTGGCTGGAATTTTCGACTAGCAGTAAGGAAATGTAATGCCCTGCTTTTTAACCCTACAGAGTCTGAAGGAAAGGATGAGATCATGAGATTAACTCCTATCAGCAGACTACAGGCAGGAGGAGCAGAGGCTTCCCCGGGGCATCGCCACCCAGTACAATCCCAGCTCAGAAGGGAAGGGGAAAAAATTAAGCAGGAGCTCAAGCCCTCTGGTTTTTTTTTCAGCATTTGGAGGCAGGACACCTCATTCTGCAGAGAAAACCAATGCAGGTGCCAAATTAAGGGCGCTCAGACTACAACCACCAGTCTAGTCTCTTCCGTCACACCAGCAGACTCAGGGCAGCAATTGCACTACACGGACCAAAAGAGACCACACCAAATTAATTCCCAGTGCACATCCAGTAGGTGTGCAATTTCGTATCAGGGAGAAGCAAATTACCAGCAAATTACCTCCTTGCCAGGCAGGCAAAGAGGTCTTGCTCCCAGCTCCCTCCTTCCATAATCTCAGCCTCACAGCAGAAGCCATTTCTTCCTCTTATCAGCCCTGCTGTTCATCTGCTTTAACATAAATTAATTCAACACCTTCAAGCAGCCGAAAAAAAAAAAAAGTTAACATCCTGCCACGTGGTTGGTGTTTTTTTTCCTCTTTGTTTCTATTTTACGGAGTGGAATTTGGCCTCTCGTGATCAAACAAACACCAGAATCAATTCAAAGTAACTAGTGGGAGTAAAAAGCAGCAAGCCGTTCATTTGGCTCAGGCTGCCTTGTCAATCTATACCTAAAACTTAAACTAAATAAATAACTAAGAGTTGAATTCTTCCAGAAGGAAGTGCTGCAACTACATATCCCTAGGAATGGGAGCTTCACCTTCAGTCAGTGGCCACCTTAAAACACCACATGTAAAGATATCAGCCTCTGAGGTCCTCTGATTTTTTATTTTTTTTCAAATGAGGGTCACCAGTTACTTGCAGAACCACCCCACTAAGGCAACTGTGGCACACACAACTACCAATTAACCAAAACCACTAAATCACAGTAGTATAGTTACATTTATCAACTTAAGTGCTTATTAATACACCCACTGATCTAGAATAAGGTCCAGTAAAAGACCGCACTGTTGCTAAATCTGCAAACTGGGGGAAGGGGAGTCTAACTCACCGAGGAACACTTGGTACCTACTTCTCAAGCTGATGCTACTCCACTTATTTTTCGTCATAAAGAATAACCAGCACATTTTCTGATAGGGTCAGGGGAAAAAGGGGCACAAGCCCCCTTCAAAAAAAAAAAAATACAGCCTAAAGTGCAAGGTATACATGGAAATAGTTCCCAGCCATCTCGTCAGGAGTAGCCAGCAAGTCTGCAGGTAAGGGAGGTTACTCAGACAGACTTAAGTCATAGCTCTTTCTTCATTTTCTCACTTTGTAGAGATTTGCAGCACTGTTTTCTATTTAGGAGGTTATGGACACGTACTTTTCTTATTTTGATTTTGCTTCAGAAAAATAATGCAGAAGAATCATAGAATGCCAGGTTGGAAGAGACCTCAAGGATCATTTGGTCCAACCTTTTAAGTCAAAAAAAAACCAACCAAAAAACAAACATTAAAAAAAAATGGTTTAAATGAGCTGGCCTCACACCATGTCAAGTTGAGTCTTAAAACTGCCCAGTGTAGGGGAGTCCACCACTTCCCTTGGGAGACTATTCCAATGGTTAATTGTTCTAATTTTAAATAATTCCTTTCTGGACTCCAACTGGAATCTCCCCTGGAGCAACTTGCAACCATAAATTGAGTACAACTTTAAAGGTAAGCAGGTAACATCATTAACCAACAGCTTGGTGATGCTTAAAAAGCACCTCTTTAAGGCAGCATGCAGGGACACCTGAAAAAAACGCTCAGTTCCTCAGTCCTACAAAGGTAGCAAGTGGAACAAGCGGAAAGCTGGGACACCAGAGGCCAGGAGAGGCACAGAAGTCTCCCAGCTCCACCCTTAACAAAGCAAGCTCTTGATAGTGCAGTGAAACAGCATGGTGCACATTTCACGGCATGGTGCACATTTCACCAGCGCAAACCGCGGGCAGCGCGGCACCGTCAGGCATCACGCCAGTGCTGGTATTTTTGAACCCAATCAGGATAATAAACACGATCTGAAAGCAGTCTGCTGGCGACGATCCCTATGTCGAAGCCTGTAGAAAAGGTGTCGCAAGGTGGCTGGCTCAGAAGGCTGCCTTGCCCTCCAGATTTTACTTCTTTGTAATCTGCGCGGAAAGAAAACCCACAAAGCGTACGGTGAAGATACACCTTGACTACAGGACAGTTCTGTCACCAGCACTTGAGAGAAGAACCATTTCTCTGAGGTTACTGTGAGGACAACAGTCCGAAGCCATACTACTCAAGATCCAGCTCAACATCCAGATAAATCCTCCGGTTAAGATGAAAACTCACTTAGGAGAGAGCACGGGAGAAAGGGTCTCGGCTTAACAGAACCTCTCTTTGACCGCTGTATTTAAACCAGCACCTTTTTTAAGTGCTAGCAGGTCAAAATACAGCTCTGCTTCAACCTCACCTCCTTCTCCTCGCTGTTCACTGACTCCCATCGCAACGTCCCACCCCGAATCTCCTCACACNCGGACACAGCGCGGTCACCGGGGCCCCTGCGGGCGGCAGGTAAGGGGAGCGGTTATCCGCGGGTCGGTAACGCCCGGGGCTGTGCCCTCGGTGGAGAGACGTTCAGCGGCTCGAGAGGGAGGGAGGGATCGGTTCCTCAGGTAGCGTCTTGGTCTCTTCTCCCTGTGGGGCCGCGCAGCAAACCCGCCTCGACCCCCGTCCCCGGGGTCGTCGGCGGTAGAGGGAGGGGGGTTCCGTGTCTTTGCACCGTTTCGGGTCACCTTCCACAGCGCGGCGGGAAAACACCCCCCTCAGGAGCGTGGGGCGGGGAGCCCCAGCCGGGAGAAGTCCCTGTAATGCTCCAAAGGAGTCCTAAAGAGCAGAGGAAGCTGCTGGTGTTCTCCTGCCGGCCACGCAGAATCCTGGACTTTGTCAGGAGGAGGCCGGGAAGGCTGAGGTGATGCCATTTGCTATGTCCCTAACACGACTTTTCTGTGCTAAAATGCCTGTGTGGTGGGTATTTTTTTCTTTCTCGCTTAAAACCGCCCTCAATAAGCTCAGTTTTAATTACTCAGTTGTCACAGAGGGCAGCCGACATCATTTTCCTTTCTATCCCACAGGCAAGTGACAGAGCATCTTAATCCATTGCAGGTGATTTTAAGCAGCGCTGATGTGCCCTGGTGTGGGTGTGGGGGGGGGTGTTCGGTGTCTTTCCAGGCATCCCCTCTGTCCTTTTCGATAGAAGAGATGTTGGAAAAGGATATCTCACTTTTGTGCTGTTATTTTTGCCTTAGGGGAGATGGCTGATGTGAGAAGAGAGTGAGAAACGTAAGTGAAGTGCGAGAATCCGTTTGGGTTTTCTCATTTGTTAAACAGATTTATTTCCTTTTCCCATAACACGTTCTAAGATTTAATGCTTTAAATCAGAGACAGGTGTAAGATAACATCTCGATGCTGATGTTCAGTGTGTTTCAAAGGAAGCTGTATATCCTTTTAAATGTAGGGAAGGGGAGGCATGGACAAATAAATTGTGTGTCCAGACTCCTTCAGCAAAGGATGACAAGACAGGAATTGGCTTCTGTGTGGTGCCGTAGACCAGTGAGGTAAAAGAATCACAGATTATTGAGGCTGGACTAGACCTCTGAGATCATCAAGCCCAGCCTCTGACCTGACACCACCACCTCGGCTAGACCACGGCACTAAGTGCCACATCCAGTCTTTCCTTAAACACCTCCAGGGATGTGACTCCACCACTTCCCTGGGTAGTCCAGTCCAATGTCCGATAAAAACCATCAGCTGCTGTGTGGGTTAATGTTTTCAGAATACTTTAATACTTTATTTTTAAATAATTTAATATTTCAAAGCACCGTGTTACTTTCTGGAGGGAAAACACGAAGCGCCGTGGGTGACTCTGGAAGAGTTCTTTTTTTCCCTCCTTTAATTATCTTCCACAATCCGTAGGCTCCGTAGATCCCCAGGAAGTGTCTCTGGCTGCCCTACATCTCTTGGGCGGGCCGTAGCGCTCGTTAATTAATCCCAGGGAGAAGCCCTCATCTGTGCTAGTGAACTAGATCTTCGGATTCCAACCTGCCTGCCGTCCCAACTGAGCCGCCGGCCACCACGGAAAACCCAGTGGGCCTCTCTGACTTGCTTGATTTCGATGTTCTTCCTGGAGAGCATTATAAAATGATTTTTTTCTTCTTCCCTATCAGGATCAATTGCTGGGTTTTGGGAATTTCTCGATACGAATAGAAATGGCCTAAAATGGGGCTGAACACGAGTTAAGGTTCTTGTAGTGATGGGTGGGAGGAGAAGGAGAAAGGCATAAAGACTGGAGAGAAAGGAGGCAAGGAAAGGAGACACCAGTTCCTTGGCATCCAGTGGTGGGTTGCCCCTTGTGTGAATCCATTTTACTCCAGTGGTCGCAATTCAAAATTATTTAAGCCGAAAAGAAGAAAATCTTATTAACTAAAATCGATTTTCATCTTCTCCTTCTTCTTATTCGCAAAGGAATGTTCATTTTCTTTCATTGGTAGCATTAAAACACGTTGGGCTGTCGCTACGTGCAGCCGTAGTGGTAAATTCAGTAAGCAGAAGGCTCTTCTTACATATTTATGGTATTCTATAAACTTAATGTTCAGATTCTTAATTTTTATGTGTTAGGGAATAGTGTTTGATTAGACAGCTGATTTAAAAAAAATAATTTATTTTCAGTATGTGTCAGCTTGCATTTGGAAGAAAATAAATCTGCATTTAAAGCCTTGCAGTCTTCATTTTCATTTTTTTTATGTTAAAAACCATGTGAATTTTTCTTTCCTTGGTGTATCTATCACTAGAACATTAACTGTTTAAAAAACAAAATGCCACATTTAGGAAAAATAATTCATCAATAGTTTTTTTTCCCCGCTTGCCAACTCCTTCAGAGCTGTGGGATTAGCACAGATCATTCTTCAACATCCACTTTTAAAAATTTATTTATTTATAGATTGAAGAGGAAAAAAGTAGCTTTCCTGTGTTTACAGCTCCCAGATTGTGTCTTGGCTTTTAATGAACTGGTTCCATTTGTTGAGATGAACAGGAAACTGCAATTTTCAGAAAAGGCTACTTTTATTTATTTTTTTTTTTTCCATCCAAAGCTGGTCTTGTGCTTTGCCAGCCCGTGCCTCAGCTCTTCAGCTGCTGACATCTGCCCGTCCGGTACGTTGCCATGCTTCAAAAACCCTGGCAGTGATACCTGCTGCCTTCAGAATTCCTTAGAGCCTGCTGGCCTTCGGGTGGTCTCTGCCCTCCCGTAGCTCCTAATCCACGTTGGCAAGGGGGAAGGTTTCTGAGGTGGTAAATACCAGCCTGACGTGAGAAGACGGATGGCTCCAAACAGGAGAGAAAGCTCCGTAGGATCCAAATCCCAGGAGGGGTATCCCTGGGGCCAGCAGTCTTGCAAGGAGCTGAGATTTAATAACAAGCATTTCAGTACCAGAAATAAGATTTTAAGGTCAAAGATGATTTCTGACAGAGGATTTCTGCTAGTTAGCCTTCAGGAAAAAAAAGCCGGCTTGCACCCCAGCAGCCTCTTTTCCCAGAACCCCACTCTGATAGATGCTTCAAGTTCAGCTCTTCCTCCTCCTGGGATACCAAACTGCAAGAAATGCCTGGATTGAACCAAAACCAAATGAAAACTGCTGTCAGTTTCTGTTTCCTACCTCTGAATTTTTCAATGGGATTACACAGACAAGGAATAATGGGTATAAGGTGGAACATACGAGGTTCCACCTCAACAGGAGGAGAAACTTCTTTGGTGTGAGAGTGATGGAGCCTGGACCAGGCTGCCCAGAGAGGTGGTGGAGTCTCCTTCTCTGGAGACTTTCCAAACCCCCCTGGATCTGTTGCTGTGTGGCCTGCCCTGGGTGATCCTGCTCTGGCAGGGGGGTTGGACTCGCTGATCTCCAGAGGTCCCTTCCAACCCCTACCCCTCTAGGATTCTATGGAAATCCCTGCTCCTTTCACCTCCTGTCTGTAGATTCTCCACTGTGGTTGTTTGATCACCTCTGAGTAGCAGGTGGCAGCCTTTCTGTTTTGTGGCTCCTGGTTTCCACGTCAGAACCCTTCCTGCTCACGTCCCAGCTGATGGTCAGGCTCTCTCTCATCAGTTCATCTCTTTAAGGACTTCCCCCTCTGGAAAGGTATTTTACTCTCAGTGGTATCTTGGGGGGATTTCAGTCTGATTAGGAGATAATTGAGATTTTGCAACCGTTCATCATGATCCCTAGGAATTTCATTTCATTCCAGTGATTAAAAAATAAATAAATACAGGAGGTACCAAAGTCAGAGGCTCACTCAAAGCAGAGTTTGTAGCAGTGCAAGATGTAGAATATCAACATCAAACAGTTTGAAACTGGTACATAGAGAGATTTTCTAAATAATCACCACCCCTGCTAACACCATCCTAACAACACTGAAGGATTCACTCGTCTGCAAGTGAAAATGCTGCATTTTTAATACCTGGCACCACGGATCTGTGTCTGAACTTGTATCCAGTCAGAGTCCCCTGAGCCAACTAATTCCTGCTGCTGGAGACACTCTCTAAACATCTGATTATGTTTACTGTGCAATGTATTAAGCAATTCTGAATCCCTCCCAGGGGAATCTTCCAGTTCTCTCTCTCTCTGTAGTTTGGCTCTTCAGCAACTCCTGGGTGTAACTTGGAGAAAGCTCTGATCTGAAGCCCCCCCATATCTTGCCTAAATAAGAACCACAGGATGGAGTTTGGTGTTGGTTATGTTGGCATTTTTCAGATAATCCTTTCCAGACTGGATTTACAACTGACTCTGTTTTCCCTTGGGCTTTGTTGTTAGTGTCTTCCAGGCATCCGCTTGGATGCCTAGAGGAGGCACACCACCGGTTTCATGTGTAGAGCGAACTTCTAGTGCTTCTTCTAACCTCATTTAATATCAAGCCTTCAACCTGAGGGTGAATTGGGTCCTATACCAATAAAAAGAGGTGCTCCATCTGATCATAGCCAAAGGGCACTGCTGTGGAGGCAGATTGCTGGCCTCAACTTGGTGGGACTGACTCGTGGGGTAGGAATTACAATGGGCAGCTGCTATTTCAAGGTGCAGAAGCCGGGGTAGAGCAGGGGAACAGAGAGAGCATATCTCCACTTTGTCATTGGATCATAGAATCATTAAGGTTGGAAAAGACCTCTAAGACCATCAAGTCCAACCATCAATCCAACATGAGTGTGACCACTAAACCCTGAAGTGCCACGTCTACATGTTTTTTGCACACCTCCAGGGATGGTGACTCCACCCCCTCCCTGGGCAGCCTCTTCCAAGGCCTCACCACTCTTTCAGTATAGAAATTGTTCCTAATATCCAATCTAAACCTCCTCTGGCACAACTGGAGCCCATTTCCCCTCATCCTATTGCGTGTTACGAGGGAGAAGAGACCAACCGCCACCTCACACCAACCTCCTTTTGGGTAGTTGTAGAGCTCTACAGGTGTTTTACCTACAAGATTTAGGGACTTCTGTTGAGTCTATTCAAGATTCCTACTTGAAGCATTTGCTTGGCTTTGAGGATTTGAAACCTACCTCCATTTCTAAGTCATTCTGCTTTTAAAGCCTTAGTTGAGGTTAATAAGGCTACTGTGCACGTGCCACCCATTGACATCTTTATCACAGTATAATAAAAAAACAGATCTCATCCCTGTGGGAAGCCTCGAGTCCTTTGTCTCAATTCCTCTTTCTTTTAGCAATCTGGACAAAGAAGTGGGGAGACGAGGGAGAGGCAGCACTTCAGGCTTTCGCTTCAAAAAAAGGCAGACCAGTACAGTCTTGGGATTTTGAAAAAGTTGGTATGCAAGAAAATTGATGAGGCATTTCATTTAATAGAAAATCAAAATGCACAGCTCTTCTTGCATGCTCTTTTTCAGCCTTTGGTAATCCTGATCTCCACAGCAGTTACTCTTCTGTGACATTTGGAAAAGTTCTGTAAGAACAGAGGAAAATAGAAAGAACTGATTTATAAAACAGATACTTTGCAAAATGTCCTTGACTTTGAAACAAAAAACCTCCTTTGAAAATATCATCCAAAACCAATTCAGTGATGCTTTGGCTCACCTCTCTGCCACTCCTGTTCTGTTGTTGGTTTGGCCGTAGCTGTAGGGTACTGTCAGCGAGCATCTGGGTGTCTTAGAAGGACCAGTGGGAGAGCAAGGGGCTGGAGCTGCCCAGCATGGCACTGGGAGGCAGCCAGCCCTTCACCCGCACCCCAGCCAGTCGAGGCTTGCTGCAGCTTCAGTGATGGCCACAGGTCTGACACACATCTGGCTGGTGGTGCCAGCAGGGTTGGTCCGGAAGCTGCTCAGTGGCGTGGGGCAAACTTGGGTCTGTCAGCACTTGCCTGCAGAGATTGTGTTGCTTGCAACCTCTGGAGCTTGCAGAGGTTGCTCCATTAGCAAACCCTCATCAAGATTTTGGTAGCGTGAGTCATCTTACTGCCTTATCCCCTCTGCTCTAGTGCTCAGCAGTGCCGTCCTCTGCTTCCAGCAGGCCAGCTGGAGGTCTGCTCCTGCTTCCAGAGCATGGTCACGTTTCATGTCTTTCTCTCTCCAAGAAATGAAAGGGTTTCGAAGCCTGTGGATTAAGCAGGGAGAGAAAGATGGGGGTGATGTATGAGCTTTGCTGTTTGCTTTCTCCTATGAGCTTTGCTGTTTGCTTTCTCCTCTCTTGCAGGGATGTTTCCCTTTGTGCCTCTTGCTGTTGCTGTACAGACAGTTCGTGGGCCACTGCCATGAGGGGTGGGTTTTCTCCCCTTCCTTAGACTTTCTTTCCTTCTCACCTGGTGTACCTGATGGGGGAATCCATCTAGCTGGGAATAACCTTTTATTCTCTTTTAGAATGCTGAAGGGTTGTTTTCAGTGAGATAAATCCCCCTGTCAAGCTCACCTCAAGTACTGACAGGGAGGGGCTGTTCTTGGCTTACCTTCTAACGTGTCATTCATCACAGCCACGAGTATTTGCTAGATTCAAGTAACTATGTCAGTCTAGTTTGAGCTATTTCACCATCAGATGGAGACAGACGTTGTCCTCTGCTTCAGCAGGGCCTGGTGAGGGGGCAGATCTGAAAGATCACGTGGAGGCATTTGAGTAATTGAAACAGCTCCAAAGCTGATGAGGAAACCTTACCATTTGGCCCTCTCCCAGCATAAATTCTGAATTAAATGTGCTTTCTTACATAGGTCTTGCCACATGATTTTGTAGGGTCTGGAGCTGCGTGTCCTGCATTAGAGCAGTGTGCTTTGCCCTAACATGATTGATTGGTGACAGATCTGTCCTGAACAGCTGGATGCATCTGATACCATCTCTTTTTCATGTGTACAATCTGCCAGCAGAGAACCCCTTTAAAATGACTAGGGATTGGAAATAATCCTTTGGGTAACGTGCATCCTCAAAAACACAAAATCAGAGGTGGGGTTGGGTGGAGGAAGCATCGGGGACAGGGAAACTGTGGAGCAAAAGATGCAGGCAAAGGAGGATCCATGGATGGGGAGCTCTGCCTCGAGGTGTGTCTCTGGGGTAAATTTCCCCTTATCTCTTGCCCATGCTGGGCAACTCCCAGTGCTTCTAAAGCACAGGTTGGTTGTTGTTTCTGCAGATAACCCCTGCATGATATGAGCGAAGATGTAGTGCCAGTTCTTCTTGGGTGTTGTACATTTTATGTGGCTATAAAAATAAAAATTTGTGCTCCTCACTGCTTACCGTCTACATTTTTTTCCTCTCATGTCTGCTCTGAGCAGTCATAAAAAGGTTCCTTGTGCTGTGGGAGAGATTTAAGATCAAGGATTTTATTAGCTTGCGGGAAGGCTCTTCCTTCCTGTCTGCATCCGAACCGGATAATTTCTCTTCTATTAGCAGCCAGATCAAGCCCTGAAAACCGAGGGAAAAAACTTCTCTTGACCTAAGTGGTGCAAGGCCAAGCTTTTAGGCTCCTGCTTTGTGTGTCAGAGATGAATGCTGTCATGGGAAGCGTAAGCAGCAGTAGCTTTCCTGCATAGTAACAGGAGACTGTGCTGCTAAAAATTCCTCTACAGAGTGTTTTTGCAGAGCCGCCTCCCCAGGGCTCTCCATCTGTTTTCACACCGAGATTAATAACAAATTGTTTGGCTATTAAACTGCTCCCTGCTGCCTCTGGAATGTGACCATTTCTTTCCCTTCCCTCCCCTGGACAGTTGTTAGGTTGCTGTCTGCCCCGGTGCTCCCACGTGGGAGGCATCACTGATATTAGACGCACAACTATTGTCAGGCTTCAGCTCCACAGAGAGGCTTTTAAGGGGGGAGGATCTTGGAGTAGGGCTGAAGGAGTTGGTGCTGTGGGCAGCTGCGTAATGCCGAGGGCTGGCCTTGTTCTTACAGCATGGAAAGAGAAGGGGGAGAGAAAGAACAAGCTTTGTGTCCACTACTGGGATTTCTGCAAGAGCCCGTTCTTTGTTGGCAACTACAGAGAAAATATTCCCCGGAAAAATGGGACCGGGGTGTGAAGTTGTTCGCTTCACCAGCAGAATACGGGGCTGACGGTGGTGGTTTGAGGGGCTGTGTTCAGACGGTCTGGACCAGGTGGCAGAGGGTATCCTGAAAAAAATAATAAATATCTACTGTGTGAACAGGCTGAAGAGCAGGAAGGATCTTTTGTCATCTTCCAATCTGATTTCTCCCTCATATAAGCCAGAGGACTTCCCCACATGAACACCTGCTGACCAAACTGTAGGTAAGATACCCAGTTCAGGTTCGGGTGTTTCCAGTGCCGGGACAACTCTCCACGGCCCTCCGTGATGTCCATCAAGTGACACCCACCCACTTTGTCACAACACCTCCCTACCATCTGCCCCGTGTTTGCATCCTTCAGCTTTTTATCTCACCGCCGCCTCCTCTGCTGCGTCAGAGGGATTGTGTTCACCGTGGGTTTGGTTTTGTGGACAGACTGACATGAGATTTTACCTCCTTGTGCCTGAAACAATCATCTGGGCTCCTTCGCTTCCTGATCCCAAGAGCTCTGACCCAGTCACAGCAACAGGGGCTTCTTCAGGGCTTGTCCTCCATGGCCTAATCCCTCTCCTCTTCTCAGCTCAGGAGCAAGAGGAAAAACTGAGCTGTCACCCCCTGATCCCCCTGCTGTTGAGGTGTTTCTGGTGGTAACTGCCAGCACTGGCTGCTACAGGACGGGTGGGAACATCACATACAGCAAAATAACTCAGGAATCAAAGGCATCTTCTGGTCATTAATCCACGTCCCACACAAGACCTGGACACAGATTTCGGATGCCTGTCAGAAGTGACATCACCTTGCTCCTCCTCACATAGTCAAGGTTGACATGGTTCTTGAGGCTTTGGCATCACACCAAGAGCGGACGTGAGCTTATCATCTACTGTCAGTTTAACCAAGGTCACAGCTGGATAAACTTTATGAAAAAAAAAAAGCGCCCAACCACAAATCTTTGCCTGGAGCTTTGTGTTATTTTGTAATGTTACTGGGAAGCCATCCCCTTCGCAAGGGGCTGAGCATGGAACCACAGCCAGGAACTTTGGGAATCTAATCCCAAATCATCATCTGTGCCTCCAAATTTGTAGTAGATCATGCCAGCGGTGCTGCTTTTGGCTTTTCTGTGGCTTCAGGCCTGTTTTATTTTCACCACCTCTGGAAGGGGCATCTCACTGTTGCCTCAGGGGCTCATTAGGCTCAATCAGGTGATTTTAGGATTTCAAGGACGCAAAATTTGAAGCTTTATTACTGATTCTCAGAGAAAAATGCTAGAGCATATTGTACCTCCTGGATGAATTTACTACAAAGTGCGAGTTTATTTCATAGGATAAATTCATTCCATTTCCTCATAAAGGTGTTTTTAAAGAGCACTGGATGAAAACTTCCCTGAATTCAGATGGACATGAAGAGATCTCAGAGCCCTGCCAATGTTAACACGTTAAGAGCCGGACCTTGCTGTTTTTGAAGTCAGTGCATAGTTTGCTTTGGAGTTACAAGGGGTGGTGGAAAGCAGAGCCTTAGATTTCACTGCCAAGTTTCTTCCATATCCTGTTCCTCTTGTTATGGTATGTGGAAGACTGCCTATGTGCACACTGCTTCCAGACACATGTAAAGGCCACATTCCTCAGGCAGATGAGATACAAGAACTATACTGAGGTTCTCGTTAGCTCATTTATGGGTTTTTTTGGCTTGTAGAGATGAGATCATAGAATTGTAGAATGTCAGGTTGGAAGGAACCTCAAGGATCATCTGGTCCAACCTTTTAAGTGAAAATAAAATATTAAAAAAAAAATGGTTTAAATGAGCTGGCCCAGCCCCCTGTCAAGTTGAGTCTTAAACCTGCCCAATGTAGGAGAGTCCACTACTTCCCCTGGGAGACTATTCCAATGTTTAATTCTTCTCATTGTAAAGAACTTTCTTCTGGACTCCAACTGGAATCTCCCCTGGAGCAACTTGCAGCCATTCCCTCCATGTGACTCCTTATAAAAAGGAAGTAAAAAAATAGAAAGGAGCTGCTTTACCCAGGGACTCAAAGGCCTCTGATAGAAATTCCCTTCTTGGTGTTGCTCCCTTCTCTGTTGAACTTTGGGAGGAGACTGCACAGGCAGTGATCTCAAACAACCCCCACCCTGAACCATGCTTAGCTGGGCCCCCAGCCTGGGGCGTTCAGCATCGCTGCCCCTCTTCCTTCCTCCTTCCCTTGATCAACACTAGAATATTTAAACAGAGTTGCTTCTCTTGGTAGTTCTAAACTTCTTGGTAGTTCCTGATAGTTCTAAAGTGCAACACGACGCTGTAGTAAGGGGAGAGTATTTGCAACAAATTTAGTATTTTATAGAGCATTTTTTGCAGTATGTCTGCAAATTTGGGCATACATTTGTCCGTGGCGGGTGGTGACTGAGATGACAATCTAAACACTCTGTTCCCAGCCATGCAAAGCGAGCGGAGATACTCTTTGCCCAGTGACCCAGAAGTAGTCCAGCTTCTGGGGTATCCCAGATCTTAATTTATTTTAATTCCATTTGATGCGTCTTTTGATCACCAAGGAAGATTTATTTTCTATAATGCAAAAAAATAATCTGAATTGGTGAGTTCTTCAAAGCCACATAGAACCAACTGGCCACAGTCTTGGGAGTTACAGCCATACAGTGAAAAGCTGCAAGTGTGGAGTGTACGAGGCATAAATAGTTGATCTAAAGCTCTGCAAAAAATTTCAAAACAAACCAGCAAAATCTTCTGCCTGTGGGAAGACCGGGCCCGCGCTGCCAAATCTAAAAATGCTCAACTTTTTTTCTAGCATCTGTTCAAGTAAAATAATTTCCCCAGCATTGTGTGGGCTATAAATGATGGCAACTGTGTTTCTTAGTTTCCTGTTAAAGAGATGACTCAGATCCTAGGTAGAAGCTTAATTATTGCTCATCTGCATCCTTGAAAATAGAAATGTTCCTGTAAATGTTCAACAGAGCTCTTCAGAGTTGTTAAAATGTTGTTCAGTGTATTCAGATTTGTACCGAAATACTTCACGACTACTTGGCACAGGCAGTTTCTGAAACGTTATGAAATCTGAGAACCATTAATCCTGAGTCTTCCACGTTGATGGAGCAGGATTTATCTGCCTCAATGCTTGTTTAATTAGATGTTTAATTATATGGGGTTTACTTAGGCAGCTTTCCCACAGATAACAGCGTCACTTGATACCGCCGTTAATTTTTCTGGAAGGAGGAGTCAAAAGCCGGGCCCTTAGGTTTGCTACAAAGATTTGAGAAGATTTGGGTTGTTTTCGTTCTCATGCATGCGGGCCAAAATTATTGTCTCCTGTTAGCCTGCAGGATTGGAGAGGAATGTTAAATTCACCTAGTAAGCTGTGCTTGTTTAATCTCTTTTATAAATGTTAATACTCTTTCCAGTAGCTCTGGTTTGTTATATTTAAAATTGGAACCTGAGAATCAGGATTAGGTGATATTACAAAAGATGTATCCGTGTAATAAAATTGCTGTTCATGGCAGTAATAAGGATCTTCAGATGACATTTAAACCAGTTGGAAGTAACCCTTTATAAGAAAATTCAGGCAGGTTTTTTCTACTTGGTAAGAAAACAACACTTTTTCAGCCTTCTCTCTCGTTTTAGGCTGGGAATGGAGAGCACAGTTTGGATGTCAGCAGTGGGACATCTTCCCAAAACGAGCGGCCATGGGACCGGTGTCTAATCAATGACTTGTAAGAGCAGGAGCCGTTAGATTGGAAACGAGCGCTCCAAGATGCCAAGTGAGGTGCTTGAGAGCAGCAGTGGGATGGAGGAGACGGCGCAGAAGGAGAGCAAGTCTGGAAGCCAGAGCCCCGGTCGTGGCTCCATGAGAAGGGCTGTGGCAACCACTGTCACCTTTGATGGAGAAGCCACTATGGACCGAAGGAAAAGGAAGAAGAAAGAGTCCCGTCCTGAGTCAATAATAGTGTATCGGTCGGAGAACGAGAATAAGGTGGAAGAAGAACAGGCAGATGAAGAAGGAGGGGAGAGGAGCTCCGAGGAAGGCTCCAAGTTCCTGGGTCAGTCCGCGGCCGATGGTACGTATTCCTGGCAATACCCACTTCCCATAAACTTTTTTCGATGCCAGAGTGCACTGAGGTCAACTGGAAGTGACTGCGGGACCAACCTTCTCCAAGACTGCAGGCAAGGAGAGCCTGAGTTCAGACATGGAAATGCTCTGAAAATAAAAGCCTTACAGGCTGACCTGGGGTGTCTCCTGCAGCTCTTTGCAGAGGTTGGTCGTTGCCACACTCTTAGTTTTAAATGTTTGTGCTGGTTGGAGTTGATCCAGAAAAATGCCGAGCGTGCGCTAAGGCCATGGTGCTGTGATCGACCCCCTGTCCATGCCTAAAACAACTCCCTGTGAAGTGAAAGGCTGGAAGCAGCTGGATTTAGTGGCTCTACCTGTGATAGGGAGTTTTAGTCGTTATCTAGGATTTGCTGTCACCTTCTGTTTGCAAACTCTCAGCACAGCTTCCTCTTTACGAGCGATTATTTGGCAAGGTCACCGTGGGGCATCTTGAAGCCACTTTCACTTCTGCTGTCTGTCCTGGGTACCCTTTCAGGGAAGAAGTGTGGGAGGCAGGTCCTATGGCTAATCCCCTTGTGAGTCAGGAGTGACTGCCTGCTCCTGGTCCATCAGCCACACCAGCTTCTCCCGTGATCCCAACCCCTACCTTCACGGCTTATCTGCTGCCTTCCTGGTTTTGTGGACCGCTTCAAACCGCTCAGCCTCCTTTGAAGAATCTGAAGACCTTCTTTCAGTCAGAATAAAGGCCAGGAGGAACCATATTTCAGCCCCATAGAAGAGTTTGTGGGCAGTAGCACCGCAGGGACCGTCCTAAACCGACGTCACTTGGAAGCTCAGGCAGTCTGCTTGGGACTTTAACACACATCCCCACACTTGCCTGTTTGGTGTTGGTCATTAAAAAGCATAGATAATGATAAGAGACTTTGTAAGTTTTTTCTAAATTTAAAAATTAATTTGGATTGAGATACAGTGCCAATGTGAAGTGCAATATTAGCTGCTCAAGTGTAAGTCCATGTGTGGGTGTGCTTATTCCAGAACAAGTCTTGGTCATATTTATCGAAATCAGAAATAAATCTCGGAGGGTACCAGAGAAAACGATTTTTGATTCAGTGACTCTGTCTCCTCTCTTCTCATTAAGTCCTGCAGCACTTTCCCTCCACATCCTGTCCCTAGTGCAGATCCTGGAGTCTTTCCCCTTGTGATTTCTGTCATCTGAAATTCCTGTCTTCTCCTTCATTAGCTCTTCTTCCATTTTCTGCTGTGATGTTCTTTATAATGCTTCTTGCATTCCTTTTTTTTTTTTTTTTAATTTAACATTGACTCCATACGTACTATCAAATGGGTTTGGGGCATTTACACAAAATACTCTGTATAGAAACTAAATCTAATGGAGTGGAGTTTCTCTGTGTTTGCAGGTGTCTGGAACATGCCTTTAGACAGCCGATACGTCACCTTGACTGGAACAATCACCAGGGGAAAGAAGAAGGGTCAGATGGTGGACATCCACGTCACGCTAACGGACAAAGAGCTGCAGGAACTGGCTAAGTCAAAGGAGCCTCCTAAAGAGGATGTACCTGAGAAGAAGAAATGTGATGTCGGGCTGGACAGAGGACCCCACATCGTCCTCTGGACCATCATCTGCCTCCCCATCATTTTCATAGTGTCCTTCGTGGTTTCGTTCTACTACGGAACCATCACGTGGTACAACATCTTCTTGGTGTACAACGAAGAGAGGACCTTCTGGCACAAAATCACCTTTTGTCCCTTTTTGATCATCTTCTACCCAATTATAATTATGGTCGTGTCTTTTTCCTTAGGCCTGTACTCGGCCGTGGCCCAGGTAGCCTGGTCCTTCGGGTACTGGTGGCGTGCCGTCAGGGATATGGAGAAGGGCTTCTGTGGCTGGCTCTGCAGCAAGCTGGGTTTGGAAGATTGTTCTCCGTACAGCATTGTGGAGCTGCTAGATTCTGACAATATCTCAGGTAGTATCTCTGGCAAGAGCTCTGCGCAGGGGGTCGAGACCTCAGCAGTCTGAGCCATTGTCCTGGCCGACCGTGGTGGTCTTAGGCGAGCGGTTGTCACCTAGGAAATAACACACCGGGTTTTTTATCTATCTATCTATCTATATTTAAACACAAACATAATGAATAAAATATTGGGCTGGGAGCGCTCTTTAAATGTGACAGAATGCAAGTGTGCTAGCTTCACATGGTCTGGGTGGGGAGGTGCATGGCTCTCCAAGGATCTGTCATCACTTTTAGCTAATTACAGCTGCTGGGAGTGGCGAGGAAATCCAGGGCTGCGGTGCGCAGGCTGTCGTGGAGCGGCAGAGAGACACGCTGGAAAGGCCACTTCTGTCAAGTTAAACTGTGCTTTTCTGGAATGGGACATCAGAGTGAGCTGCTGACCCAGGTGTGAAAAGAAGTCTCTGCTCAGGGGATGAATTTCAGGAGACAGGAGCCCATTCGGAGGCGAAAGCTACGCTGCAAACCACGTGATGTTCCTGCTGTTTTCCTAGAAAGGGTCATTTTCCAGTCCTTCCAACAAGTGCAGCAAACTTTCCAGGCAGGCCGACTGCTTCGACACTGCCAGAGTCTGGCAAACGTACTCCCCTGGAAAAGTTGTGGCCAGCCTTTCACCAGGAGAGGCCGGCACCTCTCCTCGCCCGGAGAGGCCATCGCCTGATGGAAGAGCGGGGCTTGCTCTGCAGCACGGGGTGTGGGGACCTGATGGGCCTGTCACCCACCCAGCACTCCCAGGTGCCTGCAGGTGCTAAGGACACGCCACGTTGGATCTCCTGATAGGAAGGAATGAGCTACAGGAGTTGTTCACGTGTCACTCCTGTATTTCGGGAGGTGGAGTTGAAGGTGCTTGGAAAGGGAAGGTCTCACTGAAACTCGTTCTGGTTTTCGTGTTGCTCTTACAGAAGAGCTGCTGCACCTTCCCTTTGAGAACAGGGGCGTCCCTGAGCCAACTGCACCAGTGCCTCAGCTTTGGAAATCTGCGTCCTCCACACGCTTCCTGGTTAATTATATGGAAGAGCAATGGATTCTACATCCTCCTCCCCTCATGTCTTATTTTCAGAATTCGTTTCCCTCCTTCTGGGGCATTGCATGGCACCTTAGTGGGCTTCCACACCAGGCTGGAGAAATTTTAATTGTTTCTCTAAAAAAACAACTAGCAGAAAGATTCTTTTTCTGGATTGGCTGTTGGGGGTTTTGGCCTAAGGAGGACATGGGGAAAATGAGAGAGGATAACAGACTCTAATAGGGACCGAGTTCCACGTCTGAAACACGATGAATATTCTGAGTGCTGCTAGAAAGTCTGGCTCAGCCCCAGCCCGGAGGAGCCCCCCGTTTGCATGTGTGTAGGTAGAGAATTCGTAGCGTGCGGTCAGTCAGGCTGCACAGCCGCTCGTGTCCATAGAGGTGTTTCACTCCCCCAGTTCCCTACCAGAAAGGGAGCTACTCTAGTTTTAGGATGGTGAGAAGAAGCAGTTACAAGCTGGATTCCACAGGAACTAAAGCTTTGTGTTGCATTTCAAGGATGAGCTCAAACTACACTGACTGGCTGTGCTGGTTGGGACATCTGGGAACCTGTGGTGTATCAACAAGTCCATGGGATCCTCTAGGCCTGACACGGAGAAATAAGTCAAGTCCCTCCTGCATCCTTGGTGTGTCCCCTTCTGTCCAGCCAAAGCAGCCTCTTAGAGCTGAGGATTAAGGGTGTGAATAGTGCACAAGCCAAATATCAAGAGCAGGCTTGGCCCCACACCTCCCTGACAAAGCAGAGGTGCTCCCTGGGCACCGGCACAGCCAGGCTGCCTTTGCTGCTTCTTGATGCACAACTTCGTTTTTACCGGCTAAGTGTTTAAAGGCAATGACCAACTTCCAGGGGGGAAAAAAAAATAGAGTCCAACCTGTCCGGCAATGGCAAGTAATTCAGTGGGGTTCAAAGAGGCTGGGACCAGTTCAAGGGAAATCAGAGTAGCCTCCCTCTGCCATGCATCTATAAGAGGAAATGGCCACAAGTTGTGCCAGGGGAAGCTCAAATGAGATACGAGGAAGAATTTCTTTCCTGAAAGAGCAGCTCAGCATTAGAACAGGCTGCCCAGGGAAGTGGTGGAGTCACCATCCCTGGAGGGGTTCAAAAAAACAGGTGGATGGGACACGGAACATGGTCTGGTGGTCATGGAGGGGTTGGGGTGAAGGCTGAACTTGATCTTGGAGGTCCTTTCCAACCTTAATGATTCTATTCTGTTCTGGGTTTGGAAGCCACCTTTTGGGGGATATACTGGAACAATTGATCTTGTGTTTTCTAGTTCTTTACATTTAACCAAGCTTGCCTCTGCTCCTGCCACACTCAGGGTGTTCTGCCATTGATTCTGGTGGGGATGAGCTGAAGCTTGGGGTTAGTTCTGGTGCTATTTGTAAAAGTTTTATTCAAACTTTTCTCAAAACAACTCTGGATAGCTTTAGCTTTCTCTCTTGCCTGTTACCGCGCGGAGTGGTTTGCCTGCTGCGAGATATCTAATCAATACAAATTGTTGTCACGGAAAAAAGCACAAGTTTTCGTCTTGTTTCTACCCTTGCTTTCAGAAACTCACAAGTCATCTCTGCTTATGTGCCGCTGTCCAGCTGCAGGGAATTCCAGTTACTCTGGTTGTTGAGTGTGTTTCTTGCTGCTCTAGTCTGGATATTTTTTTTTCACTAGTAAAGATAGTGTGTGTTTGCCGATTGTTATTTTTATTTGCATTCCCTTTTCCCATCCTCGCTGGCCTGGCTGGGGAATAAAGATGTACATGGCTTCAGAAGAGTGTGGCTCTCGTGCTTCTGCTCGAGTTCGTGTTCAAAAGAGTGCCGGGGGATGGACGCAGCCATTCTGTGCTGCAGCTGGGCACGAGGCAGTGTCTTTGAAGACCCATGTTAAAGTGTGTCTGAAATGGGTCTCAGTTTTACCTGGTTAACCTGAGCCTATCCACAGCTGTCAGATCTCCGAGTTCTTCTTTGGTTTTACTTCACAGCGCACAAGTGAAAACTCGGGATTGCATTTCACTCAGTGGGCATCTCTCTGGCTTTAGCCCCGAGGACCCGTAAGGAGGGACACTCTTCTGGACCAAAAGAGGAAGTACATTTAACTCTATAGATATGGTCTGTATGTGATTTGGAGCTGCTTATTTACAACTGTGCTGGGAACATTTCTTACAACCCCTAAGTAAGTACCCTGGATATGCCTCTGATAAGTCAAAAGAGAATCCACCAGTACAGTTCTTTGAGGTGCCTAAGTAGGAAATGACACCCTTAGTGCTCTCCCACACGGTCTTACCACAGCCCTCAGCCTCCTACTAGCACAGGGCGAGCGCTCATTTGACTTTTCTTTCTTCGAAGAACATGTGGCTCCTTGGAAAACCCAAATGAAGTTCCTAGCCAAGGGCTGGGACAGCTTCTCTGAGCATAAAGGCTCCCTGCAGGTTATTCCCTCCCCCTGTCCAACTCAGCTGGAAATACCAGGAAGGTGCTTTTGTTGGGATGCCTGCTGCAAACACTGCCAAGGGAACAGCGTTCCTGGGTAGATGTTGGGAACTTCCCGCCTCCAGTGAAGAACTGAGTGAAGGACGCTCGGCCTCCTGGTGTGGGATGGAGGTAGTAAGTCCGGAGAATTAGCTTCGCAGTTCTCACCTTTGAGGTGCAAGGTAATTATTTTGTAAGCTAACAATTAGTGGTGGGAGAGCCTTCTATTGGAGACCTTTGCACCAGGCAAAACCCCCCTGTCTGACTGCACCATCCATCTCCCCAGGGCAACAGAAGGGGCTCATTCTGCTCCAAACTTAAGCAAGCCCTTCCTGTTCCAGGCAGTGAATTATCTGCTGGAAGACCAGAGCCTTTCCTGTCCTTCCTGCATCTTTTCAAAGACTTGCTGATGTGGAGGCAGTTAGATGAAGATGGATTCATTTCTGAGTAGATTAAGTCCATCCAAATTTATTCCCTAGATGGAAATGGGAGCTCACAAAAAAAAGAAATGGAGGTTGATGCAAATTCAGGGGGCTAATCCACTTGGAAATGCATTTTTTTCAATTAATTCAGCAAATTAGAGGGGATGTTACGTTTTTTTGTCTTAACTCCTAAAGCCTGATTTCTCTTCCAGCAGGCAGCCACTCAATGATGAGGGATGGCTCGTGGTTCTGTGTTTGATCAGGGGAAATTGCCAGGGGGTTCAAAAAAGTCCCCTAAAGATCCTTTCATGTGAACAGGTGAAGTGTGACTGCGTGTCAACAAGCAGCCCGGAAGAACGAGGCTTGAGGGGCTCTTGTGGATTCCTCTCGGTCACCAAGTTCCATTAACTTTCACTTTGCCTAATTCTTGTCGTTACACGGTAGCTGAAGTCTGTCAGGACACATTAAAATAAAGAGAAAGCCCGACTTCAGGCTAACAATGCCTTTGTGTTTACAAAACCAGCTTTTAGTGTGCCAAACAATAAAACCTTCCCCCCAAACCAGAGCAGCTAAAATCCAGTGTGCTTTGCAGGCAGTGAAATGAGGTATGGCACCGATGAATTGAACTGGGAGCCCTCTAAAACCTGCCCAGATGGGATCTCCTTATCTTAGGGCTCCTTTTCCCAACCCTTTCTTCCAGCCGGAAATTTAACTTCAGAAGATAAAACAGGATAACTACTGAATTGGATAGTGGGTTCTGTCTGGCAAAGAAGATAAAAACACACCTCCCAGGCAACAAGCTCCCCCCGAGCCTGGTCTGTTCCAAGTTCCCTCATCAGTAATGTATGTTAAGTTCAAGGTGCCTTTGACTATCTTCTTTCTGCTCCTATAGTGATAAGGTAAGTGAATCTTACTACAAAATAAGAGGCATATAGCTTTGTTGATTCTAGCCTGGGTATCTGAATCACCCGCAGTTGCCATCTTAACAACCTCAAACATCCGAAGTTAACGGAACGGCTTTCACGGCGCCGATGCTGGGCACGAATCCAACGGCTCCCGGGGTAGTCGGCCTAAGGAGAGCGTGCCTTTTATTCAGCCTTTCTTTCTAAAAGACATTACTTGTCCCAAACTAGGGACGTGTCAGCTCCTAATAGCTTTTGCTCTGATGTGGTTAAATATATTGGCAGCGAGCTACTCTTATAGTTCCAGGGAATTACCAGAATATCCTTCCACTGTCATGGAGATTCTCCTTCACTCTTTAACCGTATAGAAGTTGCACGCAGAATTAATAAACATGAGCAATTTTAGCCCTCATAAATCCATTCAAATGAGCTCCCCTGTGACTTAAGAAATGAGCAGAAATAATTCCTACTATCTGCAAGTAGTAAAAAAAAAAAAAAAAGTGAAATATTCAACCGAATAAGTAGTGTCATCCCAGGGCACATGTAGTGTCAGTGCTCAGTGACATTCTCACCACGAAGTGCTGGTCACCTTTAGCCACTCCAAGCAGACCATAATACCCACTTTTTTTGCAGTGCAATTACCCACTGCTGAAGCCATGAACTCCAACATGGAAACAGGCTCCCAGGCAGGAGTTTGATGTGGTGACGGTGACTTCAGCCAGCCCCGTGGTTACAGCAGGATTGCTCGGAGGTGTCAATTCCACCCTCAAATCAAGTCTCTTTAGATGGCTAAATTTGCCCATGGTTTCGATAGAAAGTGATAAAAATGTGAATGTCTGCCTTGTCTAGTAGGAAAAGACCTTCAGAAAGCAGCCGTTGTCATCTTGATGACTCTCTTCGCTCGGAGGAATTCCTGAAAAAAACAACTGACAAGGGAAACTTGAAATTATTTTCCCCGTGCCTCTGCATCTGACACTGCCACACCACGGGTTAGCAGCAGTTCACACAAATGAAATCCAAGCTTAATCCTTTCCTTTTTCCTCTCAATAGCAGCTCCCTCCTTCCCACTGCTGCTTTGTTCCCCAAAGCTGGACAAACCAGGAGCTCACAAGAATGAAAAGCTTTAAAACGCGACGTCCCATCCTCCAGGCTGCCATTCTCCATTTTGCAAGTGCATTAAGGCTGATCTTTTTCTAAAGGTGCAAACTTCCACCCTTTCAGTCTGATTTCAACCTGCTTCCAGGTGCAGGATTTCAACAGAGATCGGAATAGGGATTTCAAATTAGATCATCTCTCCCAGCTCAGGAAGAGCTTCATTCAGCAGCTGAAGGATAAGGAACAAATCCTGTGCTCCGAGGATTAAACTGGAGTATTAGCCAGCACGGGTGCATGCCTGCGGACGTGCACGGTGCTGCTGGGGGGAGGATGAAACCGAGAGGCTTATCCTTGTGCATCCGCCCAGCAAATCCTTCCCACGGTCAGTTCTCCTGGCTACCTCGTCCAGAGATGCTGAAGACACAGCTGGATTGCCAAGGGCTGCAAACAAAGACTTCCAGCACGGAGAGAGTGCGGTAGAGAGACAGCCTGTGAAACAAAGAGCACGTGGAGAACGAGAGAGTTGAGATTCTGCTCCTGCCATGACTCAAGCTCAAATACCAGAGGCCAACAGAAAACTTCTGGCAAAATGTTGTTGTTTTGTGATGTGCTGTCAAGCAGGCTGCATTTCCTTCAGTTTCTAAGGTGCTTTCGTTTTATTGGCATCTACTTTGTATTTATTGCCTCTTCCTAAAACACTGGCTTTAGCTTTTTTTCAAACACTACTGGATACCCTTTTGCCAGGCTGCTGCTTTCCCCCAAAGCAAACATAGCTGACACGAACGACAGGAGGAAATGGCCACAAGCTGCACCAGGGGAAGTGCAGATGAGATACAAGGAAGAATTTCTTTCCTGAAAGAGCAGCTCAGCTTTGGAACAGGCTGCCCAGGGAAGCGGTGGAGTCACCATCCCTGGAGGGGTTCAAAAAACGGTTGAATTTGATGCTTTGGGACATGGTCTGGTGGTCATGGAGGGGTTGGGGAGAAGGTTGGACTTGATGATCTTGGAGGTCCTTCCCAAACCATAATGATCGTATGAACTCTCTGGTCCTCTCCAGGAACCCAGCTGCTCTGGAGTTCAGTTGAGCCAAACTATTTCTATTCACTTGCGAGAAAATCAGATCCTACACTGCTGAGAGTCCTCTAAAATGCAATAAAGAAATCGTCTGTTGTAACAGATTTAACAACTAATCCAGAAAAGTCTGCCAGTTATTTCAAGAGTAGAACCACGTGTCAGGCTTTCAGTTACTTAGCGGTAGGAAATATTTCACCTCTCGTGATACCAGGCCGAGTGGCCCTCACATTGTCGCTTTCAGAATTCCTTTGGCTAATCCATGGATTTAGAACTCATGAAAACACAATCCTGAGCAGAAACCCAGATTAATAGATTTTAGATGTAGGAAGAAATTTTAAAATCTACCTTTAGATTTAGTGCAATGTAAAAGTGTGTATAAATCTCTATACATACACACATTTTTTGCCTAATTTCTGCCATCCTTTCATGCAGAACTTCCTCTGCAGGTGGTGGCTGTTGTTGGGAGCAGGTTAATTCCGCAGGCTGCAGGGCTTCCCCTAAGTGACTGCGATCACGTTGCCCTCCAGTGGCTGAACCGAAAAACGGAGGGAAAAAAAGCCCACTCCAGTATTTTTCTGTCTTAGAAATGTATCCAAAGAAGCCTATGCACAATGGCAAACGCTAAGACGTTATGTGATGCCACATTTTAATATATTCCTATAAAATTAATCCTTCCCTTCTTGTTTGCAGGCTTCAATCTCAGGACTTTTTTTAAAATTTGCAATAGCACGTGACATAAATGCTGAAAAACTGACCTGTGGCAACAAAGGCACAAGGGTTAAAAAAGCTGCAAACGTCTATGAAGTCTCAGTGCCCCTTTGAGATGCCTTGCACCTGATTTTTTCCGAATATTTAGCATTATAAGGCTTTTTTTGTGCTGAAAGTGAAGCTGCTTTCATGAACCCCTTGTGAGTGCGCAGTGCTTCCACAGATGAGACTGTCTCAGACAGAGACTTTTGATAAGGGTCTGTGGGGATAGGACAAGGGGCAACGGTTTGGAACTAGAGCAGGGGAGAGTGAGATGAGACATCAGGAAGAAGTTCTTTCCTCTGAGGGTGGTGAGACCCTGGAAGGGGTTGCCCAGAGAAGCTGTGGAGCCTCATCCCTGGAAGTGTTGAAGGCCAGGCTGGAGGAGGCTCTGAGCAACCTGCTCCGGTGGGAGGTGTCGCTGCCCATGGCAGGGGGGTTGGAACCAGATGAGCTTGAAGGTCCTTTCCATCTCAAGCCATTCCATGATTCTACGGAACAGACTAGTGTTGGTTTGCCCCCCAGTTCTGACATGGACTTGCAAACCCGTGCTGGGAAAGACCTCTGGGAGAAGCCAAGTGTGCACATCTCATGAAGCCCCACGCAGGATGATGCTGATGGATGTGCTTCTAAGCTCTGATTTGCTTTAGGTACCAATTTCCTGCCTGTTTCAAATCTTTCAGCTGGCTGCCAAGCTCGTACTGGTAGAAATACAAAGCTGACTGGTGTGGCAGTGTCCTTGCCCTGCTTTGTTTATCTCTGTAGGAAATTCAGCTCAGAATTCCTCAGTCTGCAGTCAGTGTTCAGTTCTACGTATGAACCCAGGCGAAGAATAGATAATGATTGCAGACAATTCTTGTGTGGAAAGTTCTGCTTTATGTCTCTATTTCTATAAAACTCTTGGGCTAGATCCCGGATGGCTACGGTATTCCTCTTTCCACCGGGCACTTATCCAACGTTTGACCCTGTGGGCAATGGCTTCGAGAGGGAGAAAGGCCAAGTCATCTTTCTACTTTTATATCGAAGCTACTGGCACTCGCTCAGAGCTGCCACGAGCAGCTGGGTCCCAGCTGCAGCCCTCTGGTGCAACAAAACTGGGAAACCATTTTCCTTGCTGCCTTGCAAAAGCATCGAGTGAAGTTAAACACGAGGCAGGCCCCTCGTTGCTGCTTATTTAATCCAGGCTTAGTTTTGGGGGAGAAGAAAAGGAACCAAAAAAGGAATCAGCAGAGCGATGAGCGAGAACCACCCCAGGACTGAGGTCTGACTCACGTTGTCGCAAACGAGATCCCAGCCGATGGCTCTGGATGCCGAGTCCTCCGAGACATCACGTATTTATAATTTATACCCCGAGACTGACGTTCTGTAAAAGGGAAACGGCCAATGAATCACAAGCACCTTTGGGCAAGTGTTTACAAGCAAAGATTTGGGAATTTTAATCCAGGCTAACAAAGCCCCAGTGCCCCCACGCGGAGCCGATTAGTCAGATCTGATGATTACCTATAAGGGAGCTCCGTGCAACTTGCAAAGGAAAAGGAAATGGGGATTACAGTTTGTTTCAGAAATTATTTGCTACTTTGCCTTTGAAGAGAGGAAATGGCTCTGAGGAAATCTGGCAGCACAAAGGGGGAAAGGTTGGATTTATTGTTTGTGTATTTTGCAGCGAGATTTACAAGACCCTATTCATGCCAGATTGAGGGCTAATGTATAAGGAGATCACAGATGGAATTTCATGGTTACAGGTGTCTTTAGTTTTCATCAGACTTCGTAAGGGAACAGGGGCTGGGCACACCAACCTGCCTGCACGGCTGAGTTTCCTACTTAATACCCAAATGAGGTTTCTCTGAGTAATGTTTACAATTATTGCTCTAACGATAAGAGTTCGGACCAAAGCCTGGGATTTGGCTATTATGCCAAATCTAGGATTTGGAAAGGACTACAAAGGATTTTGTCTCAATATTCTGTGCCAGCAGTCAGGGCTGGGGGTTTACTTCCCAACCCTGGAATAAAAATAAAATGATCATTGATTATGATGCCTGGAAAAATGCTTTTGTTCGCTGGTGTGTGAAAAGCCCTCGGTGATGATCAAGTCTTGTTTCTCTGCTCTCTCCTAGGGGCTAAGATAGCATCAGGAAGAATAATAACAATTATTATTAATAATAATACCTGATTTCCTTGGCTGATTAATCTGAAACCACCCTAGAGGCATTCAGGAAGACAAGGCACATCTTTTTCTTGAAGTTGCTGACTGATTTTTTTTTGGTCTGCAGGTTTTCCATAAAATATTTGTTAGTTGCCAAGCCGCTCTGTTCCTTTGATATGCAAAGTGCTTGGAAGAGAGAATCCCTCAATTACCAATATTCCCAGAGCACGGCAGTGTAGGAAGGAGGGAAAGCGGATTTTTGTCTTCAAACATCACTCAACATAAAAAGGAAACACTCGTGTTTCCTGGGTCAGTTTTCTAGAACAAGGTTTTTGAAGTGTTCATATGAGATTTCCTCTTTTGTAGCTACACTAATATCACCACTTTGCATGCTGTTTTGAGAATAATTATAGATAATAATGCGGGTTTTGAGATACACTGAGAATTGAAAGAACACCGGTAACAATATTCTAAAAGGATAAAGGGAAGGTAACGCAGAACAAGTACTCAACACGAGTCATGAAATATTTGCCATTATCTCTACAACTCTGCTGATGATTTAAAACCCAACAGGTGCCAAGATATATGTAACATAGCATCTATTATACTCGGACTTTTAAAAATCAGCAGGTTTCACTTTCCTCAAACAGCCTGGACTTAATTTTGTTCAGAAATTTTCTCTCGTTAATTCTGGGAGAAAGCTAGTGTTGTGCCAATGTTTAATTTAATAACCCTGTCCCACTGGGGATCCATGCAGAGAATGCAACTTATCAGATGCTTCCATGAAGCCCAAAGCCCCGTACCGCTGGCAAAGTGCAATGGCTGTTCTCTCAGCAGACCGTCTCCTGGGGGACTCCTGGATGCTGCAAGGAGGAGGCTGGAGAGCCCTGGGTGGATGAGCCCTGTGGGGTGAGTGACAGATGAGATGTCAGAAGTGCTCAGAGGCAGCAGAGGCCAGGACCACCTCTCCAGCCTCAGAGACTTGCCTGCTGCCTCTCCTCAGAGAGCCCAGTCCACCCAAACCAGGCTCGTCCTTGGCTACGCACTGCTCATGGTACCACCAGAATCACAGATGCACTCATAGAATCCTAGAATGGTAGGGGTTGGAAGGGACCTCTGGAGATCAGCGAGTCCAACCCCCCTGCCAGAGCAGGATCACCCAGGGCAGGCCACACAGCAACAGATCCAGGGGGGTTTGGAAAGTCTCCAGAGAAGGAGACTCCACCACCTCTCTGGGCAGCCTGGGCCAGGCTCTGTCACCCTCACACCAAAGAAGTTTCTCCTTCTGTTGAGGTGGAACCTCCTGGGTTCCACTTGTGCCTGTTATTCCTTGTCCTATCCCAGGGCACCCCAGACAAGAGCCTGGCCCCTTCCACTTGACCCCCACCCCTCAGCTATTTCTAGGCATGAATCAGATCCCCTCTCATCTTTCTCCAGACTAAACAGCCTCATGGCTGCCAGATGTGGCACTTTGAGGAGGGATGACCTGAGAAGAAAGATGAGGAAGGCACTCCCCACATCTCCTTTTCCCCTCACCCAGCTGGGCCGTACCCGGCCGAGCCGCCCTCAACCCAACTCCAGGCTCTGGCCGTGGAGCCCGCGTTCCCTCCTCACCCCCCCGCCGCCGGAGCTTGGGGACGGAGCGTGGGCAGAGGATGGCGTAGGCCAAGCCCCTCTGACCCCCTCAGCCCCTCCTCCTTCGCCCTCCCCTTCTCCTCGGTCCCTCCCGTGGCGGAACGCGAGGCGCCGCCGCCGTGTTCCCGGGCGGGACGCGGAGCTGAGGCGGCGCGTCCCGGAACAGCAAGATGGCGCGGGCTGGCAAGGTGAGGGGAAAGGGAGCGGGCGGTCTGCCGGCATCCTCACAGCTTTGGGGCACCCCTTCCATACACACGCACGGACACCCCTCGCCCGCCGCCCTGTCAGGCGTGACGGGAACGTACCTCCGGGGTGTGTGTGGGGGGGTGGGGGTGCTGCCTGTTCGGGCCCGGCCGCGGCTCAGCACCGGAGTGGGGGGTCCGTGACATCGGGTCCTTCCCTCTCTCCTTCTTTCCCGCCTGTAACGGTGATGAAGCGTCGGCCGCTTGTAGCGGTGCGTGTTTGTGCGACCCCGTGTTCGCTGCGGGGGGTCTTTTCCCGGCGCCTTTCTAGGAGCTGAGCGCGGCCGCTCGGCTCTTGTTCCCTTGAGGGAGCCGAAGCTGCTTTTCCCGCCCTTGGGCGGCTCGTCTGTCCCTCGGTCAGCGTGCGGCGGAACCGGCCCGGCTCGCCGAGCTTCAGCCTCCTCATTTCGGTGTCGGTCGCAAACGGCACAACGGCCGCAAAACCCGTCTCTGAAACCGAGTCCCTCCTCCCTGTGCCGGCCGCCGGGCTGCTGCTGCTGCAAGGTTGTCTTAATTCAAAGGGACTTCAACATTTTTCTCGGTGACGTCCAGTGATAGGACAAGGGGCAATGAGTGCAGCTGGAGCACAGGACGTTCCGGGTAAACATAAGGAAAAACTTT
This sequence comes from Baryphthengus martii, assembly GCA_013396935.1. NCBI lineage: Eukaryota > Metazoa > Chordata > Aves > Coraciiformes > Momotidae > Baryphthengus > Baryphthengus martii. Next base: position 110,890 of record VWZK01013445.1, on the reverse strand, counting down.
TTCACAGTGGGAGCGAACAGGCTGCCCAGAGAGGTGGTGGAGTCTCCTCTGGAGACTTCCCAGCCGCCCCGGGTCTGTTCCGGGGTGATCCTGCTCTGGCAGGGGGGTTGGACTCGCTGATCTCCAGAGGTCCCTTCCAACTCCTAACATTCTGTGATTCCCACCTCAGAGTGGCTTTGAGCACAGTGCAGCTACTACAGCAATAATCGCCATTGCTCTTGCTAAAATCACAGTAGAAATGGTTTTGCTCAATTAAAATTGCGGTTTGGTTGGTGTGTTTAAGGAAGCCTGTTGGTGAAAGCTGCCTTAAGGTCTCTTGTGATGCAGGACAGTTGAGTATCTGAGAGACACAAGTTTGGTCGGTGCTGCTGGAGCCATATCTCTTTTAACTTTATTCTAATGACCTCCAGCACTGAGGAGTGACATAAGGATCGTTCTCTTTGTACTCTGAGCAGTATTTGAGCAAAGTACTGAACATGAGCCAGCAGCATGCCCAGGTGGCACAGAAGGCCAATGGCATCCTGGCTTGGATCAGGAATAGTGTGGCCAGCAGGAGTAGGGATGGAATTCTCCCCCTCTACTGGGCACTGGTGAGGCCTCACCTCGAGTCTTGGGGGCAGTTCTGGGCCCCTCACTTCAAGAAAAATCTTGAGGTGCTGGAGGGGGTCCAGAGGAGAGCAACGAGGCTGGGGAAGGGACTGGAGGGAAAGTCTGATGAGGAGAGGCTGAGGGAGCTGGGGGTGTTTAGCCTGGAGAAGAGGAGACTCAGGGGGGACCTTCTCACTCTCTACAACCACCTGAAGGGAGGTTGTAGTCAGGTGGGGGTCGGGCTCCTCTCCCAGGCAGCTACTGACAGGAGGAGAGGGCACAGCCTGGAGCTGCGCCAGGGGAGGTTTTGGTTGGATATTGGGAAGCCCTTCCTCACGGAAAGGGGGATTAAACACTGGAATGGACTGCCCAGGGAAGTGGTGGAGTCGCCATCCTGGAGGTGTTTAAGGAAAGATTGGACATGGCACTTAGTGCCATGGTCTAGTTGATGTTGCGATGTTAGGTCATAGGCAGGACTTTACGATCTCAGAGGGCTATTCCAGCCTCAAGAATTCTGGGATTCTGTGAAAGCAGATTGATGTTAGCTCAGGTGTGGCATATTGTCCAACAATCCCACTGCTCAGTATTTTAGTTGACTGCACCTGAAAAGAGCAGCACTGGGTGCTCAGAGGTGAGGTGCACAGAGGTTAATAACAGGTGAAGAGACATCCAGAGGAGGGTCACCAAAAGAGAGCTCTGCTCTCTTCCTGAAGAAGGGTTTCACATACCTAAATAAGCACCGAACTTGGACTTTGCTGCCTTGCAGAAGAAGAGTGTGTTAACACTTGACAGTTGATATTTTTTTTTTCTTAAACAAAAGAGCAGCTCTTCATTCCTGCACTTGTTTGGTTTCTTTGCTGTCACCTTGCCAGCTGTGAAGAGCATTTTACCTGTTTTGAACAAGAGGATTAATTCAGCTGCCAGCCATTTCGTGTCTTGAGGCAGGACAACAACAAGCCCAGGGTCTGCAGCTGCTGATTCTGGTTGAGTAATTCCTCAGGCTGGCAGGTGAGCAGTAACCAGGCTTTTGTGAGAGCCTCACTTACTGCAGCTACGCCACTCTAAGCTTCTGCAGACCTCGCTGACTCAGAGGCATTAATTCCTGTCTCCCAGACTGCGTATAACCTGCTGGCTGTCTCGGGGAGCCCTGTTGCTCAGCCTTTTTTTCGTTCTTCCCCTTGTCCTGGGAGGATACGGGAAGTTAAACCAGTGCTCGTTAAGGTGACGGGGGAGGTGCAATCTGGGAAAAGAAGGACGATAAGAAAATAGTCGGAGAGCTGCTGATATAGAGTGTTAGAAAGCTAATCTGGGCAAGTTATTCTTAGCAACCTGATATTGGCAATTATCTGTTTGGGTGACAGAAAAAGCTGGATGAGGCTCTGAGCAACCTGCTCTAGTGGGAGGTGTCCCTGCCCATGGCAGGGGGGTTGGAACCAGATGATCTTGAAGGTCCCTTCCAATTGAAGCCATTCCAGGATTCTTTTGGTTGATGTGTAAAAAGGTGTTTGGAGTTATTTGCATGGCCATATGCAAAAGAGCTTAGACCAACACCTCTTCTTTCCGTTCATCCCATTTGCTTTGCAAGAGCAGACTGTGCATCTCGTGTCACCTGTCTGATTTATTGCCCGTGTCCTTTTGGAAGTGTTCTATCAGAAATGCAGAATCAAATGCTAGCTTGAAGAATTTAAACCCCTAAATTGAAGCAGGAATTCATCCTTCTAAAGCACTAAGAACATAGTTCCACACTGCAGGCACCTCCGGTAGCATAAATGTTGTGTCTCTCGCTGGGAAGCTGTAGGAGCGCTGTCATTCTTACTGGTTTAGACCAAAGACTGGTCTCTAAAGTTCCTACAGGCTACTGCAAGGAGAACTGACTTGTCCCTCCACCTTACATTGTCCAGATACACTGTGTTGTGCTCATAATTATCAACTGAAATAGCTCTGTTTTCTTTCCTAGTGTAGAAGAGCCCTTAGATCCCCAATATGTTCCCAGGGTTGTGTAGAAATTGCCCCTCTTGACAGATTATTGTGCAACACGGGATTTTTTTTTTCTTATATTTTCCACTGAGATGCTTGGAACATCATAAAGGATTAGGTGATTCCCAGTCCAGTGCAGCTGTACTGGTTCTGCCCTCCGCCATTGTCTCATATCGGTACTGTAAAAAATACAATAGTGATGTAGTTTAATTTTTTTTTTAGTTTTTTTTCTGTACCCTATTAAGTAATTCTGCTGATGTTGGCTCTTTTGCATCCTTACTTAGTATTGTCTTTCCTTTCTAGGTGGCCATCGTGCTGTGCCTGGATGTGGGCTTCACAATGGGCAGTTCTGCCCCTGGTGAGGAGTCTTCACTTGAACAAGCCAAGAAGATTATGACAAAGTTTGTGCAGCGACAGGTGGGTTACTCTAGGTGTGATAAAAGAAAACTGGTAAAAAGAGGAGAGGAAGCAGTGGCATCTTTGAAATGTTCTCCTCATTTAGTAATAACAGAAATAAATGAGAAATGAGTAAGAATTGGCCTGGTTTTGTGCAGAAGTTGCTGCTCTTTGTTTCAGCTGTAATTCTGTGGAGATGTGGCGGTTGGATTGGTGACTGTTTTTTTTTCAGGGCAGTAGAAACTCTGGGGGAAAACAAGTGCACTTTATCTAAAATGTTTTGATATTCTTAAGATTTACCGCACTGAAGACTCATTTCACGGTTTGACTCAGCCAGTTTTATTTGTTTTATCCCATATATCCTCATGTCAATCTGTTAGTTTAGTTCTATATAAATTGATCAATTTTCTGTAAGGTATTTTGATAGGATAGCACTGAAAAAAAATAAGAAAAAGTAAATCCATTGTCCTTGAAGTCGTTTCAAAACCAGTTTAGCTTGGTGGAGTCTGCCTAATGTAGCTGAGTGTGAATCTAACTGTGGTTTTATACCTGTTTCCTCGATTTCCAGGTGTTTGCTGAGAGTAAGGATGAGGTCGCCGTAGTTTTGTTTGGCACGGACGGTACGAGGAATGACCTTGCCGCTGGGGATCAGTACCAAAACATCACTGTGCATAGGTCACTAATGCTCCCGGATTTTGATCTGCTGGAAGACATTGAAGATGTGATTAAAGCAGGCTCTGAGCAAGCAGACTGTATCCTTTTGTTGGAGAGCGCTTCTTCAACCCATCCGGCTACAGACGAGGCAGGAAGTTAGTGTTGGGAAATGGCCTCAGATTTGCCTCCCGACTTTGAACTGAATCAGACACAGTTCAGCTGATTTGTGGTTGTAAGTTCGTTCAAAAGCAGATTAGCTGGGTTTTTTGACATTCTCTTAGGCTAGCAGATGGAGTCTTGACCTTAGGGAATGGCTTTTATGACGTGTTCTGCTAATGAAAGAGAACAAGGATAGCAGTAATCACATTACACCTCACAGAAGGCATGTACTTGTAAAGATAGTGTTGCAGAATTGATGCTTTTGCATCAAATAAAAATATTATTTACAAAATAAGTACCAGAAGTCAGAAAAAGCAGAACAGAGATGTATCAGATTGATTTCTGTATAAAGTAATTCTCACATAGCCAGATGTCACTTGCTGGGTTTAGTGTCGTTCCTGTTTTAAATGTGTTCTGGCATTGGCTGCATAAGGTGAAGAGTTTTAAAAGAAGGTGATTTATAGTGTCCCTTTGTGTGTTTTATTTGCATACTGTTCAACTTTCTGTCTTCTCTTCATTTCTGGCTATAAAGTGATTGTTGTGAGCTCTGTTGAGGCTGTCAGAGCTGTTTCAGAGAAGTGTGCAGCCAGTCAGCTGTATTTTAGCAGAAACAATCACGTTCCTTCTTCAATGGGAGGGCAGTTTTGAGTGCAGTGATAAAAATGTGTTCCAAATGGACACTGTGATGAGGAAGAAACTACCCAGAGACGGGCAGATGCAGATGGTTTGAAATAAAACTTGCATGAAAAGGTGGTATCAAGTATTCAAAGTAGGAGTAATTTTTGTTTGTGTATTCAAAGTAAATTGTTCATTCAATGAACTTGAGCCTCCTCATCCGCAGTTAAGAATGGGCTCTGAAGCAGTTTCTTCACCGTTCAATCAACTAAGTGAGGAAAAAATGAGATCACGAATCAGACAAGTTATTTAGGAACTCAGTAGGTACTTGAAGAGTACTCATCTCAAAAACTAGCTAAAAAGCCTGTCTGTGTTTGGGTGGGGGTGCGAAGAGAAGATTCTTTCAAAGGAAAAAACCCACACTTTTGTGACATGATTCATGTTCTAAATGGGACTTTTTCCTTAGATTTGCTTAGTTCTGGATGCAATTATTGTCTGTATGGACTTGCTTCAGAAGGAGACAATGTGAGTATGTAGCTCAAAGCTTTTGACAGAATTCTGACCTTGTACTTTGGAGCTGATCAGATTTCTTGCCAGTATTACATTTTGAGTGTTGTGTACGTATGGAAAATTCTTTATTTTTTTTAAAAAAAATAAATTAAAACAAGCAGCACATTACAGGAGTCTGTCCCTGAAGAATCCCCAGGAGCCATCTGGCTTCTCCAGACAATCTAAGAACTTTGTGATGCTTTCACTTAGTGTCCATTTCTTGTGATTTATTTTCAAAAAACCCACATTAATTCAAATGTTAAAATGCATAGAAAAGGGGTACCAGATTTATAAGGGTAAGGATCCATTTTACAAAGAAAAAAAGAATAAAAGTGGAAAGGTGTGTTTGTTCAGCCCAGCAAATAAAAGGCTGTTGGAAATAGTGTGGTTGGTTGTAAACACACAGCTTGTGGGAGATAAGCATGCAGCAAGAAAATAAAAACAACCTTTATGCTGAAAGAAAATGTTGCCACAAATCTTCCAAAGGCGTTGATGTTCCAGTACTTAGACTGGAAATGTGACTGTTTCCAACACTCATTGAACTGATGGTCCAGAGAAAGGCAGATAACCTTCATTCCTCTCAAAGCAGAGATTGAACGTGTTGTTAAAAAGATTCTGTGATCTAATTTTGAATGCAGAAGGCTAGACCTAGGGATGCAATTTGTATTTCTGTGAATAAAGTCTAATCAGTGTCAATTCAATGGTTAAAAGCAAGCTGGGAATGGAAATGGCTGTATTTATGGCAGTGTAACCTTGAATTCCTGTGGAGCAACTGCTTTTGTTATCCTGAGGGTCAGTTGCTTGTAATGCACCAAACCCTTTGAAACAGAGTTTACATTAAGTTGAGAAAATACTGTCAGGTAAAAATTCAAGAAAATCACCCTTATGCTTGAATAGCCAAATAAAAACTCTATCAATGTAATTGAATTTTATTCTGTAGCTGTCAGAACTTTCTGATGTTTGTTATTACCGCTTCTTAGCTTATTAAGTAGGCTTGAAAGTCCACCTTATCCAAGGAATCTACTGAATTAGCACACTAAAGTGGAACACCCACCAGCAGCGGTAATTGAAAATGCATTTTCCATTTTCACAAGGACAGACTTATAACTTCAAAGGAAATACCCACTATAATCAATAAACTACCAAACATATTTTATTAGCATTTTATCTACATTGGAGAAAACTTGCAGAATTCCGTTCATTGAGATGTAGTTAGTGATTTATACAGCCCCAGGGCTGGAGTCCTCGGTTTTAGGAGGGTAGGAACGAGTAGGGGGAATCTTATATTTATAAAAACTTAAATAAATATCATGACCAGTGATAGAACAACTTCTGCCAAGTAGTTTTGTCTGCTTATTGTTTCTTTTACAAGTATATTTGGTAGAGCCTCATTTTTATAAGGAAAGAATTAGGGAAAAAAAGCTTTATAAGATAATTTTTCCAATATATGTAAATGTTCTTTTTGTATTTTAAGAGGAAAGAAATACGAGAAGAGACACATTGAACTGTTTACAGACCTTAGCAGTCCTGTCAGTGAGGATCAGCTGGGAATAATTATTGATAACTTGAAGAAGACAGGAATTTCACTTCAGTTCTTGTAAGTATGGAAGTGGCTGTTCTACACTATGTCGTTTTCTTAAAGGGAAATTATTATTCTTTCTTAATAACAATCTCGAAGGTGATCTGTTAACATATTGTTTCTGTAGAAGCGTACCAGTATGTACTAGGGTTGTTACCAGCACTTCCATGGAGTACACATGACAGAATTCCAGTTACCAACCGAGTCCTCTTGATCAAGTGATGTGCAAACACACGTTAAGATGATGGTTTCTTCTCCAGTTAAGCTTAGCTTAGAGCCGAAGTCTAAAATGGGAGACAAAAGCTCTATATAAGCAAAGAACTGGGAAGTAACGAGCCAGAAGTAGCCTCAGAAACGATGGTTTTGTAACAGCAACAGCCTTTTGGGTAAGGGAGTTCCTGAGAAGAAGTAATGAGGGGGTGTTGCAGGTGTTTATAGCCTGATTCTGGTGTCAGAAAAGCAAGTCTGAGGAGAAGGGTTATATTCGCAGTGATGGGCTTGAAAAATGGCAGTGGAAAACTGAGGCAATGTCTGAAGTGTTGCGACAGGAATCCCTTCGTTGTCTTGTTACAGATGTAGGCACTGGTGTGAAGAGTCAGTGGTGGTGCCGAGAGGTGTGTTAGCTGCTGCACATCACGCTGACACAGGAGGCTATAGGCCTTCTGGGAGGACTTTATGTAAAAGCAAAACTTTTTGTGAATGCTAGTGTTTGCGGCAGTTAATTTCACAAGAGAAAGATAAAGCTGCAGTTTTACTTTTGGCCATTTTAATATTGATTGTTTAGTTTGGAGAAGAGGAGGCTGAGGGGAGACCACCTCCTTCTCTACTACTTCCTGACAGGAGGTTGTAGTGAGATGAGTGCGGCCTCTTCTCCAGTAAATAACGACAGGACTAGAAGAAATGGCCTGAAGTTGCACCGGGGGAGGTTTAGATGAGTTGTCAGGAAGAATTTCTTTACTAAAAGAGCCATCAGGTGCTGGAGCAGTCTGCCCAGGGAGGTGGTGGAGTCACCATCCCTGGAGGGGTTCAAAAACCACGTAGATGGGGCATTTGAGGATATGCTCTAGCGGGGATGATGAAGTGGGTTTTGAGTCTTTGGTTGTGTTTTTTTTTTGCTTCTGGTTTTGTTTTTTTTCTCTGTGGGTTGACAGTTGAACACAGTGATCTTAGAGGTCTTTTCCACCCGTGACAATTCCATGATTCTGTGATGCATCTACATCCAGTGTTCTGTAAGCAGCAGTGCTGTGAACTCAACAAATTCGTTAAAGCCATTTATGGACCCACCTGCAAGATAACAGAGGAATTAGATAGGAAAGCGTGACTGAAAATCACAGACTGATCCTTCACAAATACAATTCTTTTTTTTTTTTTTTCCTGTGCTTGCAAGAGGCTGAATGTAAAACTGTCAGACTCCTCTCAGGCACTGCAGCAGCAGAAGGTGTGCTTGCCACATGCCTTGACATGCCCCTTCTGACTCGGTTGAGCTCTTGTTGGCACTGGAGGCAGCGAAGGCACGACACCAGGAACCTGAGTACGTGCTGCCGGCGAGAGCACGTCTTTCAGAGAATGCGCTGAGAAATACATGTACAAATGTAGATGTAGACTCAGGATACTAGATTAAAGAGGAATTTCTTGCTAAACCTCATCCTTTGGTCGTATCTGCTGTGTGTGACGTTGCTGTGCGCGCTGGTAACTCTGCTTATTGTTTGTTGCTTCACAGGTAGGTTTAGTGAGGAACAAAGAGGTGCAAGTAAGGTAGAGATCCGTAGGCTGCTTTTTTGAAAACATAGTACAGTGCTCAATTTCTTTTATTTTGTGGAAATGTGGTGAAAGGTATCACATAGTTCGTTCAGAATTGCATCAGCTTCAAGATTTGAAAAACCCGCAGGTGTTGTCAGAGCCACAGAGCAGAGGATCTTACACACCTCTCTTTTCTGTGGTCGTTCCGCTTCGTTAACTCTGTTGTATTTTGAAGAGCAGCAAAATCATTTTAGCTCTAACTCCTGGATAACTTTTAAAATCTGATTCTTGAAGTGCAGGAAAGTGTGTCTTTGGTCAGAAATTCGCCTAGTCTTGTAAGTTATGAAAATCACCAAGAGTGGCATTTATTCCAGGCATCCCAAATAGCCCCACGGCAGAGAAGGTCCCGTTTGCTGGCATTTGGAGCTTGAAACAGCCACTAACAAGTCATCCAGAGCAATCCTCTCTTTCAGCCTGGGTCTGTTGAATGTATGTCATCGCTGAGCAGTGTTTGTCTAATCTTTTTAGAAAGATTTCCAGTGATGGAGACTCTTCTTTCTCCTCAGGCAGTTGGTTTTAGAGATTATGGTTTGAAATGCCTGTATCAGGTTTTTGAATATCTGACCTGACTCTGATGTGATTTGAGTGCAGGGTGAATATGAAGAACTATTTGTTCCCTTTCTCTCTGCAGCAGCCTTTCATATTTAAGTTTGTCTTGCCCTCTGACTCCCTTCTCTATGGACTTTATTTTATTCTGACTTTTTTTTTTTCGTAGATTCCATTTTCTAATCAGCATTGTCTTTACTCCCTAATCCCTTCCTGTCTGTGGACATCTTTATTGCCATGTGATACCCAGAAGTGGTGCAGCACCTTGGTCAAGATGTTGCCAGTGCCAAGTTGACCCAAAATACTGCTTCGTGTGTTTGCTGTACATCTGACTGCAGCCAGATAGAAACGGTTGATACAATAGAGAGGTTGGACTAGATAATCTTTGGAGGTCCCTTCCAACCCCTACCATTCTGTGACTCTCTGAATTTTTGTTTTGGTTGGTTATTTTAATTAAGAGGAAAGTCAAACAAAGTGTTTCTCTTGTCTTCTCAGTCTGCCATTTCCAGTGGATGTTGATGGAGATGGAGATACAAGTGCCAGTGCATTTTCTCGTACACACAGAAACTCTTTTCCAAGAAAGGGTTTAACTGAGCGACAGAAGGACGGCGTCGATGTGGTGAGGAAACTGATGCATACTTTGGATGAAGAAGGAGGGCTGGAAGAAATTTATACTTTCAGGTAAACTTGGCCAATCCTCTTTATCATGCTGTAAATTTACTTTCTGATTTTCTTCCCCAGAAGATTTAGTGAAACACTGGAACAGGTTGCTCAGGGAGACGGTTGAGGCCCCATCCCTGGAGATATTCGAGGTCAAGCTCGACAAGGCTCTGAGCAACCTGCTCTAGTTGAGGATGTCCCTGCTCCCTGCAGGGGGCTTGGACTAGATGACCTTCGGAGGTCCCTTCCAACCCAAACCATTCTATGATTCTAAGCTGAAATGAAACAAATAATCGGTCACTTGGCTTCCATTTCACTGAAGTCAGTGAATTTTATCATTTATTGTCCACTCCTTTCTAACAGCTTCTTCGTGGCTTTAGAAGAGGTAGAAAAGCTTACAGATTTCAGTGGAAAATGAATTTTCTGTATCTGTATTTAAAGAAAAAAATCAGTTTTCTTCCATCTTTAGTGCTGGTGGATTTTTGGTGGGAATATTTCTGTAAATGAGATTTTGAAGGCACGTGTTGGAAAGAGCTGGAATTTGCGAGAAAGTGCAGGTAAAACATTCACATTTAATGACAGCCTTTGTTCCTTGGTCACAGACTTTTTACCTCATCAGTTCCTCAAACTCCCACAAATGTTGTGAGTGATGTTATTTGTTGAATCCTGCTCTTTAATCAGGGACGTTTATTTGTTTTAGTCACAGGCTGTGGCTACTGTATAAGCTGTCTTTATGCCATGCTTTCAGGGGAAATTCAAAATCTTTGGATAAACAGGCATTTGACTAATCGATTAAAGCTTTAGTTGTTTAAGTTATTTAAGAATATGTGAGGTTTTAGATGCAGTTAAGTCGTTTATCAAGTTTTAAGAAGCCAGCCTTGCAGATCTGTGGTGATAATTTACCGACTCAGATACACGCTCTGTTTTCCTGTAGTCATTATTCCTGCTGGTAAAAATATTTCAACTCTTGTAAAAATAAGTTAGTCATGCCAGAGAAGTAAGTGAGAGCATTTTGTTATATTATTTTAGGGTTTGGTAGTCTGACTGGCAAACAGGAGATACTTGTGTTGCCTCTGGATTTTGGGAGAAGGGACTGGCGAGCGGAGAAGAGACATGTTTTAAAATACCAGTTGAAATGCACATTTACTAGGGTTTTGTTGGTCAAAGATAACAGGGAACATTTTTCTTCTAGAGGAAATTAAAGGATAGAGTTAATAAATTGAGCTTAAATTACATTTTTAGACACTTGACACTCGGGTGTTTGATTTTCACATTCATCCTTGAGTGTATGTGTTGCAGTACTTTTAATAATGTAGTAACAGATTCGTTTAAAAAAATCCTATATTGATGGCTCTGTTGTCAGAAAAAATAAATTTTCTTCCCTTTCTCTCTTGCCCTAGGGAAAAAGAAATAAAAAATGAACTACAATGTTTATCTCGTTATAGAAATCCCAGCACATTTTCTCCTTTCATGGTGCTTCTGTTAGAATTTAAAAAAAAAAAAACCCTGCTCTTCCTAAGATACTTGAAAAGTAAAATACCGAGTTGAATTCTATACTAATATTTTTAGGAGTTGATCTTAATTTCTGCCAGACAAGTGCTTTAATCAAAAGAGAGGTACATTTGGGGTTTCATTGTGATACGAAAAGGTGAGGTCAACACTGTTTTGTCTTTGCTTCATCATGCAATAAAAAAAATTTCTGAGTGCTTCCTCTGTATTGGAATTTTACAGGAAAATAATCGATACAATTTGTATTAGCTGAAAGCTGTTCTAGGATGCAAGCCTCTTTGATTTCACATTAACATATTATAAATTAATTTTACTGTAGATGTTACATTTTTGGACTCCGTTGCTTAAAGTTGTGCAATTAAGCTAACAACACTTTTTAGTGTAAAATCATTACAGTTCCTTTTTTGTTTTTTTTTTTTGGTGTGCTTTATGAACTTGTACATCTGCTGTTGAGGCTAAAAATGTTCAAGGTAACTTGATTCACTCTAACAAAATACCCTGAGATGAGTTCATTAGTACTGTATTAAAAAAAGTATCCAAAGTTAATCGCCACACAGACAAAATCCTGTTAATTGAAACTGGATTCTTTTGAATTGGATTTTGAAACTTCATCTCTCCTGCAGAAAACATTCTCCTGCTTCTAGAGCCTTTTTAATTTGGGTTGTTGAGCAAACTGCCTGCCTTAATTGGGTGAGCACAGAGGAATGGGAAATGGTTAATAAGCAGTTGGGTAGTTTCATTACAAGACTTAACGTGCTGCCTTTAAGCTCTAATGTCACAGCATCAGAAAGGCTCAAGATGGGGATAATCTACTGTACCACCTCTTTTTTTTTTTTTTTTATTATTCCTTTTTTCTGACGGTAGTTAATAACAAGATTATCCCTACCGTTTCTTTTCTAATGCTTTTTGCAGCCTGAGCTGAAACAATTGGACTCCTGCATCTCTTTGGAGGGAGTGTATTGTCTGTAAAATTTTATTACAGTTCACCAGAGTTCAGTTCTGTTTTTCTGATTTCCTTCATTTAGAGAGAGCCTGGAGCGTCTTTCAATGTTCAAGAAAATAGAAAGAAGACCTATGGCTTGGCCCTGCCAGCTCACCATTGGTCCTAATTTGTCTATAAGGATTGTGGCCTACAAATCGGTAAGTTCGTAAAATCACATGTTTTAGTCTTTTTTTGGCAGCAAGGTAGTTGCAGCTGCATTCTTTTTCCTTAGAGCTGAGAAAATAAAAACAAAACAACATCCCAAATAATTATGGTGGGTATTTGATGTGCCCGGAAGGCAGCAGTGTGGTTCCCACAGCAGCTCTTAACTTCACCATCTTGTACACATATGTTAAAAGAACTAAAATTCACAATGTGCAGAACTAGAAGGAATTGCTATCAGTGCTCTTATACTTAATGATCCTAAAGTTGATGAACCTGGTGAAGAAAGCTGTGATTGTGTGGAGCTTTCCATTCGATGTCAGTGATGTGTCTGCAGCTCGATGAGACTTAATAAATATTTCTGAAGCCCCAGGTGTGTTTTACCAGCTAGTGGTTTGAATCACATCTATTGGTATTTCAGACTCGGAAAAAAGGTGTGGGTTTTTTTCAGCTTCTTTGCTTTATACTGTTTGGTAGAGCTTGTGCACAGTCTGTTTCCCTTTCTGACTCCTTCACGTGGTGCTAGGAAGAGGTAAGTGTGTTTAAACACAGAAAACGTGCAAAATTGCAGTCATTAGATACCGATGGGTATGGGGAGATGGAGGTGAATTGGTTTGTTATTTGAACCCTGGCCAGTATTGCAAGGCTTCAGGAAGATGTATTTTGAAGTTGAAATGCATCTGATTTCCAAGAGATAGGCATCCTAGCCTTGAAAGAGATCTCTGCTGCCAGCTTTCTATTTATATTTATTTATTTTTGAGTAGGATATGTTGCCAGACCTGTACAAATACGCAGTAAGAGTCCCTTTCCAAAAGTGTTTGCAGACTGAGAAGATTAAACTTGGGAAAGTAAGCAACACGAACCGAGTGACTCGCCCAAGGTCATGCAGCAGTTGGATCAGAGCTGGGAATAATAGACTTGTGATGCCTACTGATGGAATCCATTCTGTCATTGCTGTTTTCTGCCCACTTCTCCCCTTTGATTCTCCTTCACCAACTCTACCATCACTTTCACTGGAGTAGAGAGAAAAGAAAGCATTTTTCTTTCCCTCCAGTAGGGAAACATTTGGTTTTTGCGTGTATTTACTCCTCCTTCCTCCTCCCAGTCCCATAATACAAGTAGGATCTTTTTCTACCTTTTGGGGAAGTTGCAGTAGTACAGGGCAGTTTTATCCTGTAGTGCAGCCTGGTGCAAAACTTGGGCAAACAAGCTGAATGAGCATTGAGTCTTCTTGTATCTTTAACATCCATCTTCTGCTTTGTCAAGAGCTTTTATGTAGGGGGAGGAAGTGAAATATATAGCAAGCAAGTCAAATGATGTCCTGTGACGAAAAGACTTCCACAAATGACTGGCCCATGACTTCAATGAGTAACCAAGACAAGTGTGCAGTCATATGATAGAATCCTAGAACCATAGCACGGCTTGAGTTGGAAGGGACCTTCAAGATCATCTGGTTCTAACCCCTCTGCCATGGACAGGGACACCTCCCACTAGAGCAGGTTGCTCAGCCTCCTCCAGCCTGGCCTTCAACACTTCCAGGGATGGGGCTCCACAGCTGCTCTGGGCAACCCCTTCCAGGGTCTCCCCATCCTCAAAAGAACTTCTCCCTAACGTCTACTGTAAATTTTTTTGCACGTTCTGGTAAGCGCTCTGGATCCCACTGAAAAGTTAAACGTTCCTTTTCTTTGAACTCTGATACAAAGGTCACAGAAGAGAAAGTGAAAAAAATTTGGACAGTCGTGGATGCTAGAACCCTCCGAAAAGAGGATGTGCGAAAGGAAAGTGTTTACTGCTTGAATGATGATGATGAGACAGAGGTTCAGAAGGATGATACTATTCAAGGTATGACTCCTTTCTGCGCAGCCTGAAGACAAAGCAAAGATCACGGTTCATACTCTTCAATCACTTAAGTGCTTTTTAGTTTTACACTTTGAAGCCTCACTGTGATTTTTAGAATGCTAAACTCTGTAAGCTGATGGGACACAGAGGCTGTTAGGTAAGACTTTGTCTTCACGTGTTTAAAAATGTAAATTTTGCCAGTAAAAGGTATAATAATAATAATACCACCAGGTGAAACTTGGAAGGCTCTAGAGCTTCCTAAACTTTATTCTGTGGAGGACATACTTCAGTTCTGTAGTGAGTAGTGCTGCTATCTCTATCCTGTTTTCACATCTTCAGTTGCCCTGCTAACATGAGTGCTTCCATAACATTGCTTTTTTTTATAGATAAGCAGCTGCTCTAAGTGTGTTGCACTTAGGAAGATGAAACTATTAGCTGGTCTATTAGCTTTGCTGCTTAGACTCCCTAACAGGTTCAACCTGAAGCAGTGTGTCACAGAACACTTCTTTTAATAACCTCCAGCTTCTTTCTGAGTGGATTCAATTCCTTAGAAGAATAAAGGCCCCAGAAACAATGTGAAATAGTCTACTTTTTAAAAATGGTGTTAAGCAAATACATTTAATTTTTGCAATTGTGTGGAGGACTTGATGATCTTGAAGGTCATTTCCAGCCTCGATGATTCTGTGATGTGTTTTGTAACTAACTTTTTTCTTTACTTTGCAGTTTCAATTCCACACAAGTAGGGCAAGGTTTTTTTTAATTATAAAGGGCAGAACTATTCAGATAACGCTATAGGAAGTGCTATCCAATGAACAAAATAAATTGAAGAATTAAGATAAACACTGTATTTTTTAGTTTAGCCTTTTTCAATCATAGCAATCATAGGTGTTTTGTCACAGATAAAAAATATCCCAACGACAGTGTGATTTTTCTTTGTTTCTTTAAGCAGAAATGATAGTTAAAAGCTGGTAATCTGTTTATGTTTTATAACTTCAAAACTTCTAGTAAAAAAAAAATTTTCAGCTTTTTAGAGTGAATATATTTTGAAGCATTTGTGACTGTTCTCTGCTGATGTCCTGACTGCCTAAGTTAGTGAGTGGTAGCAGGATACTAATAAAAAAAAAAGTGATGAACAGTTCAATGTGAACAGAAGAGACCAAAAATCTGTGGTTATGTTTGTTGGTTTTCTTTTGTATTATGTTTGCAGGGAGTGTTTCAGTCTATTTGCTGAAATCTATTCTGGTTTGCTTAATTCTGTTCCGTGAGCATAACTTTGCTGGGCAAGATGTTCAGTTCCCTTATTTTCTTTCGTGCTGTCTACGAGGGTAGCTGTGTTACATAAAACCTTTTATAAGGAGCACAACTGCTGGTGGTGAAGTACAAAATGTATCTATGGGGTGTGTGGTTTTTTGTGGTTTGTTTTTTTTATTTTTGTTAACAGAAAGTAATTTGATGAGCGTGTGTGGAGTGTAGCTGTGGGGCATGCAAGCATTGTTAAAATATTCAGGGAGCTAATTTCAGCGCTAGAATTGTAGGCCCATATGCTTACCAGCTGCTCTGCTCTTCTTCTCCAGGGTTTCGCTATGGGAGTGATATAGTTCCTTTTTCCAAGGAAGATGAAGAGCAAATGAAATACAAAACGGAAGCAAAATGTTTTTCTGTTTTGGGATTCAGCAGATCCTCTCAGGTGCAGTGCTAAACTTCTTCCCCTTCAGCTTCCTGGTTTGCTCAAGACACTTGATTTCAGTTTGAGTTGGCATTGGACTGAGTTCCGGTATTGGGAATAGGACATCTGCAGTCAGGTGCACAGGGGTAACATATTTGCTGATTCTAGTAGGTGTAAACAGTGAGTAGTCTTGTGAGGGACAGAAACTTGTACGTGTGGCCATTGGGCCCTTAAGTGAAGCCGGAGCCCCTGAACTCCCATCTCTGCCAAGAGGAGACAGAGCTATTGTAGTCTTAGTTCATCTCAGAAATTTGTATAGTGATGCCAGATCCGCAACAGAAGATGCTCCCTCTTCTGTTCAGGTCATGCAGGAGCTTTTCTGAGCTTTGTCCAGACACAAGTGTGCTCTTTTTAAGAGAAGCAGCCACTTCCTCCACATGAAAGAAATGTTAAAGGAAGCCTGAGAACTGCCTGCCTTCGTTCTTCTTTCCATGCGAGTTTGTGAGCTGCCACTCGCTTCTTGTTTCTACTATAACAGAAATGAAATGTACCAAAGACTTCATAGAACTTAAATTCAGAAACTCTCCATGTTGTAATGAGATGCTTGGTGTTTGGGTGCACTTACCTCTACTTGTGGTGTTAACTTTCCTATTCCTTTTGCTTGGAAGTTGTAAGAAACTTACGTTGAGCAAGTGCTTTAAGAATTGCTATCTGGCACAGGGTGATTTTCTGCAGAAAATCCAGGACTTAAGCATTAGGAAAGCCTCAGGCAATGGCTTAATAAAACCATTCTTGAAGTAGGACACATGGGGAGAAAGTATTGAGATGTGGGCACCGGTAATTGCTGGAAGTGTGAAACTACTCCCACTCTTTTCTCCTCCAGGATATTGCACAGGGTGGCTGAAACTTTCCTCTTCCTGGAGTTCACTGCACTCAGGTCCCTTCACCACTCAGAACTGAAAAGAAATCATAGGGCAGCTCTGTGCCTCCGCTTCTTTGAAATATTTAGGAAGAAGTTCTTCCCCATGAGGGTGGTGAGACCCTGGCACAGGTTGCCCAGAGAGGTGGTGGAAGCCCCATCCCTGGAAGTGTTGAAGGCCAGGCTGGATGGGGCTCTGGGCAACCTGCTCTAGTGGGAGGTGTCCCTGCCCGTGGCAGGGGGGTTGGAACTTGCTGATCTTCAAGGACCCTTCCAACCCTGACAATTGATTCTATGATCTTGCAGCCTGAACAAAATAGAGCCCCTGCTGAAGGCTAAGAAATCTCCTCTACCAGGGAGGAAAATTGCTATTGAAATAGGAAGTGGCTTACTCCCCAATGGATGAAACTAAGCATATTTTTACTTTACAGGTGGCACAGCTCCTGCCTAGCTAGATATGCCCTTAGACTACTGCAGTGTGGTGCTCCAAAGCATTTAACTGTTGATTTCTGGAAATGAGAAGCCAGCCTAAATGGGAACTGTAGCCCAGTTACTGCTTGAAGACATTCAGAACTGTAAAGTTCTGGAGTACCACAGGAGCTTGTGTACTGAGTGTGATCGATGGAGGAAACATCATGCTTGAGCTTCTATGTCCTGAATTGGCCACAGCAGAGAGATCGTAGAAGCATGGAATGGTTTGGGTTGGAAGGGACCTTCAAGAGCGTCTTGTTCCAACCCCCCTGCCATGGGCAGGGACACCTCCCACTAGACCAGATGTTAGGACCTGTTAAATCCTGTACCAGAAACTGGATCTGACAAGTGAAATATGTCTGAACCCAGCTTTTCAGTGGGACAATTTCATGCACCTTTTCATGCACAGTTATCCTACAGCTGAGTCTTGCAGTCTTCTTTTAATTCTCTTAAGATATATTTTACCATGTGCAGCTTTTTCTTATGCCTCCTATTTTGACTTGAAGTCTGAGTTTTATTGAAAACAGAAACTGAGAGGAAAAAAAAAAAGAGAAGAATCCTGCTGCTGCCAGCGAGCTGTTATTTCACCTGGATTTTTTTCCACCATTACTTAAATAGTGTGGTAATACATTCAAATACCTAATTAATTAATTAATTGCAGGAATAGATTGAACTGTAGGGATATTTTTGAGTTGTATAAATACGTCTCAAAGAATTCACAACTTGGTTTTGTATTTTTTCAGTGCCCAAAGCTTTTGACAATTTTAAGAACGTGCTTCTCTTGTAATTCCTATAAAAAAATTGGAATTATGTCTTAAAGAAAGTGTGCTCTGGTCATATAACTAGGAGTGTGAGTAATTATGCCCTGTAGTAGTTGTATAGACCTCAGTGGAATAAAATTATTCAGGTGGGATCAGAGGATAAAAATTACACTGTGTAGATAATGATACCAGGAAGTTTTCAAGCACAACTAGAATTTTCAAGACCCATGCTTTCCTGAAGTTTTGGCTCTTGGAATTTTATTGTTTGGAATCGTAATACTGACACTATTCAAATGTATGTTTTATACTAAATTGTTTCTTTTAAAAACTTTGGAGGAAAAGATAATTTATTATTAACTACAGAAACTGGAACAGCTCCAAATACATAATTAAAGAAGGAATAGAACCACCTTATATTATTTTTCTGAGTTATTCACATCCCTCAGGAAAGAAGATCAGAGGCTGCTTAAACTTTGATTTTTAATTTATAAGCAATGCCGTGTAAATCAAGAAATAATACTTGAAAATATTACAAAGAGACTTTGTTTTGGTTTGGATTGGTTTTTTTTGTAGGTTTTTTTTTTTTTTTTTCCAAGCAGAAAAAGGTCTAGTGACACACAGGTCTGGTTATTTCTATTATACTGAATATAAAATTTCCTGAGTTTTTAAAGACAAAACAGCAAAGAATAATTGCAGGTTGAATAATCAGATTTGTAGATTTGTGCTGTCATTCATTACACAGATCTGCTCTGGTGCAAGTTGACAATGACTTCAGCACTGTTATGGTAATAATGGAACTCCAGGTTAGTTTGGAGACAGTATATATTTTGAATATTATTATTATCAGTATATTTTTCTTTAACAAAAAAAGATGATTTTAACCAGTATTATAGGAGAGTGTCGTTTTTGTATGGAGTTTTGGGTGTCTTGCAGCCTCTGTAGCTCCGACTGTTCCAGAAATGCCTCTTGGCTAAACTGAATTTTTGGCTTTTGTTGGTTTTTTGGGTCAGCCATGTTCATAAACAGCATAAACTCTACTACCAGAAGCGCCGCTTTGCCAGCACAGCTGTACATGCTCCAGGTTGCTGTTGAAATAGCTTTATTAATTAAGGATATAACTTTTTCCAACTCCTTTTTGCTGGGAAAATTTAATAGTGTAGCCATGGTGTCAGTTAGGTTTAGGTCTTTCGTTAACTACTGTGCTTTTCCACAGTGGCTTTGGAATTCCTGCAGTGTTCTTCAGGCTGGTAACAGCTGCAAGTACCATAGCTTTTCATTCCTACCCATTGTTATTAAGAGTATGAGAACATAGTACCAGATATGACTGAATATCCATATTGAGTGATCAATGGAGATAGGAAACATAAAGAGGCCTTTACCTTTTATGCACAGTAATTAAATTTCGTGGCTTCTCATTGAGTAGTGTTTTAGTTGTTTGATGATTTAATTGGCCCACTTGCATGAATGACACTTTCTTTAGATCGGGCTAACTCTTGTCTGTTTGAATCTGTAGATCCAGAGGCATTGCTACATGGGCAACCAGGTTCTGAAGGTCTTTGCAGCGAAAGATGATGAGGTAAGGGGAGCTGAAGTTTAATGCTGAGGAACAGAAAAGAATAGTAGTCGTGATTAAGATGGTCCTGTTCATGAAAGAAATATTTTTAATGCAGCTTACAGAAGTCTTGTTCCATTAGGATGAAAAGAAGTTGGATTAGGCTCCAAATGGATACCGTATCTCATGAATAATGAGAAACTGGTCAATATTGTCACAAAATGGTAGGGATTGGAAGGGACCTCTGGAGATCAGCGAGTCCAACCCCCCTGCCAGAGCAGGATCACCCAGGGCAGGCCACACAGCAACAGATCCAGGGGGGGTTGGAAAGTCTCCAGAGAAGGAGACTCCACCACCTCTCTGGGCAGCCTGGGCCAGGCTCTGTCACCCTCACACCAAAGAAATTTCTCCTCCTGCTGAGGTGGAACCTCCTGGGTTCCAGCTTGTACCCGTTATTCCTTGTCCTATTACTGGGCACCCCAGCAAAGAGCCTGGCCCCTTCCACTTGACCCCCACCCCTCACAGATTTCTAGCCATGAATCAGATCCCCTCTCAGGCTTCTCTTCTCCAGACTAAACAGCCCCAGTTGTCTCAGCCTTTCCACACAGGAGAGATGTTCCAGTCCCTTCAGCATCCTCGCAGCCTCTGTTGGAGACTCTCCAGTAGATCCCTATGTTACGTTGGTGCACGGGCATGGAGAACCTGGAATTGGTGCTTAAGTCCATTGTCATGCAGAGCAGCAGTGTGCCCTGTCACTGTGTTAATTAGAACAGCCCTCCAAATCATACTAGAGATAAAAAGCTGACTCTAGTGCTCTGATGTGTTCCTTTAAGGGTCTGACTTCCCTCCCTTTCTCTCTCTTGGAATACTTCTGAGAGCTCTCCACAGCGAGTGGAAAAGGTGGAACGTGCTGCGTCTGAAGATTGCTCGGCTTTGAATGTTGAGTTTTGACCTTTCTGATTCTCCATTGTTTGAACGTGCACGACGCTTGTGTTGAAGTCAGAGCTGAAATGGGAGCTGGTCTTGACTAAATCAGGGCTGTGAAAGGTGTGTCTCAGCAGACTACTGAGAACTGGCAGGACTCTGTAGACATTTGGTTTTTTTTCCTTTCCAGAACGCGGCAGTTGCTTTTTCTGCCCTTATTCACGCCTTGGATGAATTGAACATGGTAGCAATTGTGCGTTACGCTTATGATAGAAGGTGCAACCCGCAAGTTGGAGTAGCTTTTCCATATATTAAAGATGCATATGAGGTAATTTTTCACTCATCTTTCTGCAGAGAGCCTCCGTCTTGGTGCTTTACAAATATCAGTTAGTAAATGATTATATTTGAACCATATGACTTGGCAGCATTGTGTAATACCAGAAAAAATCAGGATGACTTCCCAAAGTGATTTAAAGAAGTAGTACCAAGTCTTAGGACAAGGAGGTAATAAATAGTTTTAAGAAAATTCTCTAGGAAAAATACGTGGAAAAATAATGCTCTCTGTTTCTTTTAGCATCCTTTCTATTACAGATTTCAGTAATACTGATTTTTTTTTTTCAAGAGCACAGTAATAATTTTGTTTTGTTATCTTGGAAATCTCTTTTTTTTTTTATGTCTAGAAACCACATAATCACATAGTTCTGTAATATGTTGCCACTGTTTCCTTGCTGAGTTACTACTTACCTCTCTGCCTACAATCCCAACTTTGACTGGATTTTCATTTTCTTAAACTGCAGATTTATCACCAGGTCTTTTGGTAGTGCAAAATTTGAATTAAATTGTTGATGTGGCATTTCAAGCATGTCCAACTACACTATTTTTATAAGGATTCCAAGTCAACTGGAACTGAGGGGAGGAGCTCCCAGCATTTAAAGCTGTTGTTTAAATTCATATAGAGAGTTAGGAAGACAGTAGGATGGATATTTACTTGAAAAGGTTATTTTAAGAAACGGGGAAAAAAGTGAAGTCTGTTTCTTCGGAAGAACAAAAAGAAGGAAAAGTTCTGTACACAGCACAATCATGTTTGAAATACTCTTTTTTTTTTAAATTTTGAGGCCCAGAAGCAACGCAGTATGTCAGAATTTTTGCAGCATATGTTTCCCCTGATCTTTGTATTGACAGAGCTAAATATGGCTAATGTGTGTAAATAATAACAAAGGTGGGGGTGGACCTAACAATCTTCAGACTTCTGAAGGGTATAGCCATAAAGGATGGAAAGCAATTAATTAGGGTGCTATAAACTGGAGGAGATTTTTGAATAAAGAAAAAATTAGGCCGAGATTCTTAAAAATCCAAACCCAATTTTGACTTTGAAACACAGTAAACTACGATAAAACCTCCCAAAGCACCAATCTGTGGGTTATTTCAAGCTTGGCTGGTTGGAAATCTGCACCAAAAAAAGGGATTGGCTGACCTGGGAAGTCTTTATTCCACCAATAGAAAACTGAGTGTAGCCATTGTTAGAGGATAAAATAATGCCATGTTTTATTCTACTTAAAACTGCGTTGCTCTGTAAATGTTTTAAGTATTTTGATACACACAGGTCTTAGATCATTGGATTTTTCTTATGTTTATAAATGCCCTGATTAGGCACTCTGGGATATTTTAGATTTTTTTTTCCTTCAAGCTCAGATATTTCTTTTGTCTCCCTCAGTGTCTCATCTACATTCAACTCCCCTACATGGAGGACTTAAGACAGTACATATTTTCTTCCTTGAAAAACAATAAAAAATGCATTCCTACAGGTAAGACAGCCTTTTGCTGGGCAACTGAACAAAGGAACCTCCTTGTCTTTCTTTAAGGTACTCTAAAAGAGTTAGAATATTTGGCTTTCCGATGAAAACATCAGCTTTGTCATTATTTTATCTTAGGAGAAAAACAACCAACCCAGCCCTTTGAGAATATGTTACGATCGTGTCATCTGGAAGTGTAAAGCCTTCATCAAACCTTTGCCAGCATAGACACAGGCTGGGCAGACTGGAGGTTTGCAGGCAGTGCTTTAAAACTGTCCTGATAAATGACTTCTGGCTGGGGTTATGGGGTTATTAGTCTCACGAGATCCCTGTGATCCTTTGATCTTTGAACCCATTCTGGTGACCTTGTGGAATCCACAGGATGTGCTTTAGCTGACTAGAATGAGAATAGAGGCGTCAGCTCCTGTACAAAGCTGGTCCTGGAACCAATTGCGGTGTGAGCTGTTAATGTACAAAGGCAAAGACTATTTTCTGTGGTGTGCTGCTTTTTAAAACACTCACTTCCTGGTGTCCAGATTCTGGCTGTGCTGCCATCCAATGAGATCTGGACAGGCTGGCGAGTTGGGCGAAGGGGAACCCAATGAAGTTTGATAAGGATGAGCGTAGAGTCCTGCACCTGGGGAGGAATAACCCCAGGCACCAGGATGGATTAGGGATTGTCCTGCTGGAGAGCTGCTCCATGGAGAAAGACCTGGGAGTCCTAGTGGATAAGAAGTTCTCCATGAGACAGCCATGGGCCCTCGTGGCCAAGAGGCCAATGGTCTCCTGGGGGACAACATTAAGAAAACTCTGTCCAGCAGGTCAAGGGAGGTTCTTCTCCTGCTCTGGTCTGCCCTGGTGAGACCCCACCTGGAATACTGGATCCACTTTGGGCTTCCCCAATTCAAGAGAGACAGGGATCTACTGGAGAGAGTCCAACGGGTGCTACGAGGATGCTGAAGGGACTGGAACATCTCTCCTGTGAGGAAAGGCTGAGAGAACTGGGGCTGTTGAGTCTGGAGAAGAGAAGCCTGAGAGGGGATCTGATTCATGGCTAGAAATCTCTGAGGGGTGGGGGTCAAGTGGAAGGGGCCAGGCTCTTTGCTGGGCTGTCCTGGGATAGGACAAGGAATAACTGGTATAAACTGGAACCCAGGAGGTTCCACCTCAACAGGAGGAGAAACTTCTTTGCTGTGAGGGTGATGGAGCCTGGCCCAGGCTGCCCAGAGAGGTGGTGGAGTCTCCTTCTCTGGAGACTTTCCAAACCCCTCCTGGATCTGTTGCTGTGTGTCCTGCCCTGGGTGATCCTGCTCTGTCAGGGGGCTTGGACTTGCTGATCTCCAGAGGTCCCTTCCAACTCCTACCATTCTAGGATTCTATGATTCTTTGGAGAGCCACAGCAGATGCAACCATACAAAGCTTGCAGCGCTGTTCTGAGAATTCTGCACAGCAATGAGTGTAAATGGATGTCATTTAAAATCCACTCCCACTTCTTTAATTTGTTATGAGATCCACTGGATGGGCATCTGCACGTCGGGATATTGGGAAGCATGCTGCGTTTGTTTCTGAAACAGTTTCTGTTTTCTTGCCTGGAACCAGCAGTTTGAGAACAAATCTAAACCCTGCCTTTCCAAAGCGATAGTTGACTGTCGAGCGCCGTGTTCATTTGCAATTCTAACTTTTAAAATTTATATTATGCCATTTAGTTTTTCAAGCCAACTGTTCTCCTTATTTTCTAAGTGGCCTATAAACCTTCTGTTGCAAATAAAAACATCTTGAAAAAGAAGAAAAATGGAAGCAGAAAGGCAGCAATAACTGAGGTCTGGAGGGAAAAAAATAAAAAGGCTTTATGTCTTTACATTGTAGTCCTTAAATAAAGCAGGGAGTTTATTGCTGTGTCCATTATCCATATTCTTTATTGGCATTTCTGTATCTGCAGTGTGTTCTGTGGCATGTGATGACTTGCTCAAAATCTTGCATTGTGAAGTGAATCGTCATTTATAAATTGTTTCAAGAAATGCATCCATCTGCAAGTTGTATTTGATTTCTCTTTGCATGTAATTGCTGCCGTAGCGGATCAGTTGTCTGCTGTTGACTCTCTGATTGATTCTATGAACTTGGTTTGTGAAGATGACGATGGAGAAACTTTTGAGGACCTGTTTAAGCCCAGCAAAATCCCAAACCCTCATTTTCAGAGGTTATATCAGGTGAGAGGAGCTATATGGCATTTTTAAAGACCTTCTTTTCTTAAGACTTTTCAGCTTTCTGGCTTTCTCTGATTCACTTTGGAAAGATCTACATTGTGAAGATAGGAATGTAAATTCTTTTCCATTTAAGTTTGGAATATCAGTGATTCTCTGTTGTCCCTGATGGAAATTTTATGCTTAAGATTTCCAAGAAGCAAGGGAAATTACACCAGTGCTGAGGTGTCTGCACCAGCATCGGTGATACTCAGGAGCACCCAGACTAGGCAAGTTAAAACTCCCTTGTCCACCTCAGCACTACATTTGTGGTATGGGCATAGACTTAATCTTTGGCTTCTGGGCAAAGAGGGAAGGTGACTGAAAATCAGGGGGTGCTGGTTGATGAAGCACTGAATGTGAGCTGGCCGTGTGCCCTGGCAGCCCAGAAAGCCCCAACCGGGTCCTGGGCTGCATCAAAAGCTGCGTGGCCAGCAGGGCGAGGGAGGGGATTCTGCCCCTCTCTTCTGCTCTG
This sequence comes from Baryphthengus martii, assembly GCA_013396935.1. Taxonomy (NCBI): domain Eukaryota; kingdom Metazoa; phylum Chordata; class Aves; order Coraciiformes; family Momotidae; genus Baryphthengus; species Baryphthengus martii. Next base: position 86,074 of record VWZK01013445.1, on the reverse strand, counting down.
GTGAGACCCCAGCTGGAGCTCTGCGTCCAGCTCTGGAGCCCCAAACACAATAAGAACGTGGAGCTGCTGGAGAGGGTCCAGAGGAGGCCACCAAGATGATCTGAGGATAGCCTAAGGGACCTGGGGCTGTTCAGCTTGGAGAGGAGAGGGGGACCTTATAGCGGCCTCCAAGATCAGAAGGGGCTACAGGAAAGCTGAGGAGGGACTTTTGATAAGGGCCTGTGGGGATAGGACAAGGGGTGATGGTTTGAAACTAGAGCAGGGGAGAGTGAGATGAGACATCAGGAAGAAGGTCTTCTCTGTGAGGATGGTGAGGCACTGGAAGGGGTTGCCCAGAGAAGCTGTGGAGCCTCATCCCTGGAAGTGTTGAAGGCCAGGCTGGATGGGGCTCTGAGCAACCTGCTCTGGTGGGAGGTGTCCCTGCCCATGGCAGGGGGGTTGGAACCATGTGATCTTGAAGGTCCCCTCCAACTCCAACCATTCTAGGATTCTGTGTCCTACCAAATCTTGAGCAGAAAGCTCTATTGTTAGATCTAGCAGTGGTTGCAGAACTCTTCCATCTGAGATGACCTTGATCAGTGGTAAATGGTTAACATTACTGACATTTAAAATATTCCCTTTGGGCGTCTGAGCTGCTGCATTTTACAGGCAAGCAGAACAGTTCACGCTTCTTGCGGTTATTGTATCAAGCTGTCTACATTTTGATTTATGTTCCTTTCATATCATGAAGATTTTCATGGCAACTGTGAGGATGAGGGACTTAATCATACACTGGAATTCAAGTGTTCAAAAAAAATGATGCAGCAAATTCAAAAATGAGGAAAATTATGTTGCAATTTGTGCAGCTGCATAAATTGTGTTGTGTAGAGAATTCAGGAATAGAGGAAATGGCCTGAAGCTGCACCAGGGGAGGTTTAGCTGAGATATCAGGAAGAATTTCTTTACTGAAAGAGTCGTCAGGTGCTGGAACGGGCTGCCCAGGGAGGTGGTGGAGTCACCATCTCTGGAGGGGTTCAAAAAAGGTGTAGATGAGGCACTTTGGGGCATGCTCTGGTGGGGTGGCAAGTGGGTTTTGGGATTTATGTTGACGGTTGGATGCGGTGATCTTAGAGGTCTTTTCCAACTGTGAGAGTTCTATGGTTTTTGTCTTGTCTACAAAACCATGGAGATACATTGAGTGTGTGACTCCTCTCTGAAAATTCACCAAAAATGAGATTATAGCAACTGTGTTCATCCTATCTCAGCAATTCCAAATGATTTTTTTTTTTCAGTTTACAAAAAGGAAGAAGGTGGTTTTGTGTTTTTTTTTAAACTAAGAAAACTTACGCTCAGCTTCCAAAAGCCACACTACCTCAGCATTGTCAGAAGAACCAAAGGACCTGGAGGTCGTATGTGCTTCAGGAGCACGTGTAGGGCCTCTGGCTTCAAATCCTCTGATTGACACCTGAAGAACTTAGTGTGACTGGCAGAATTTGAAGGGAACATCACGGAGACGGTACAAAACCGAATGCAAGATTTGGTCAGGAGAAGAAGTAGAAGCTGGGCAAGAGCTTGTGGTGGATTGGACGTGACTTTTGTTTTAGGAAGGATTGTGAAGCTTGGGTGTTAAAAACCAAATATGGTTTTGTTTGAAAGCAAAACACAGGGGATAGAATTTCCTTTATTATATTGCTGGGCACGGCTTTGTATTCGTTTGATTCCACGGATGTCACCTATCCATGAAAGATGGTTCTGAAGCTGTGCCGTTTGTCTTCTGAAACAATATAATGGTGGTGTCCCAGCAGCAGAGTCAATGATTCTGTGATTCTTAAATGTAAAGTGCTGCTAGAAGAGATTAACTTTGTGTCTCACCAGTTTTCTTAGAAGAGAGTAAGTTTTTGCAAGGGTGCGTGCCACTGGTGGGAAAAGTATTTAGTGACTTTTCCAGCGTCCTAGGTAGCGTAAAGTTCCTGCCCGGTGTCCAACAGTGCTTGCTGTTTATAAAGCCCTAAATTACCAGGCCTTCTAGTGCCTTCTTTTGGCCACACACAGCCTCAGTTTTTTCTATCTTAATTGCAAAACTGTGATTCATCTGTCTTAAGTTGCAGAAAGGTTGTTCTCTGCTGCAAACGTGTGCCAGAGTCTTAGGATTTTGCTCTTAGACCAAGTGCCACTGCTGGTTCCTGAAGAGCTACAAAGAAAAAGTTCTGCATCATCCCTTGAATGTAGCAAGTAAATTGATTGGACTGAACAGGACCTATAAATGGATTGGCAAAAAAACTCTGAAGACAGGAGGAGCTCCTCCTTCATTTCCTTGCTCTGTTGCCTCCTGAAGATGTTTGGAATCGTAAGTGACAAGAGCCAGAATTTAAACAGAAACATCAAGCTAAATTATATCTCTGGTGGTAGTGGTAGGCATCAGGATGTGACAGAGCGGGTGGGAAGGAGTTGCTAATGCTTGCTGGAGTGCAAGAGGAGGAATATCCTATAGCCAGAGTTTCAGCTTTTATTTCTTGCTTCCAGAAAAGCCAAAGTGAACTTCCATAGCTTTCGAGGTGGCAAAATTCCACCACCACTGATTGAAGTCGCTCCTCTTAAAGGCAGAGAAATGAAGCGCAGAAGATGTCTGAGGAATGCAGTGTGTTATGTTTGGCCACCAAGTAACGGAATTGCTGGACAGGGCTTGCTCTGTACTGAGACAGAGCTGGGGGGTGGATTTGGGGGGGACAGTGGCCTGCAGTGTCTCATAGTTCATGGGATCCAGCTGCAGAGTCCACATCTAAATCTGCTGTAATGGCTCTTGTTAGGCATCCTGTAAGTGGCCTTAGGGCATGAATGGTTGGACTGTGTGGTTGTTCTTCCAAACAGCAGAGCAGCAGGGGGACAGGAGGTTGCTCAGGGGAAGTCTAAGGGTTTTCAGCAACGAGCAGTCTTGTCTTTGGTTGGATGGAGTTGATCTGTTAGAAGGTCATTTTGTGTTGTCCCAAATGAGGTGTGAACTGAGCTCTTAAGACCCTTGTGTTGGGATTCAGTTCACAGAGGTTCAACCACATAACTAGTGTGAGCTGACTTGTCCAAGTCTAGACCATAATCCATGAAAGAAACAACCTTGGGAAGGTGCTTGATCCTTCTTGTTTCAGAGATTCTAAGTGCTGGGTGGTTGTGGTTCTGTGAAGTGAGTGGGTGACAGGAACAGAGTAGCTGCTTAGCTTTTCGGTAGCTCAGTCTCCTTGCTGGCTACTAAGCCTTTCAATACTATCAGTATCCTGTAGGATTGCTTCATTTGCTACACTTTGTTCTTAGGGAAGTGTGTTCCTAGATGCTGCACAGAAGGGAACGAGGCAGGATACTTCCTTGCAGTAAATTCCAATCCGTGCATTTATGCCATCAATTCTCATGGAATTAATTATGTGCAAAGCCCACTTGATTACGTCCACTGACCAGTATCTTAGCGTGACCTCTGTTCCTGAAAGCTGCCTATATCTCTAGGCTGGAAATGTAAAGAAGTAAGGAAGAGCAAAGAGGACAAGTATGCTGCTGACAAGATGGGTTGTCTCCTAGCCAGTGAAGGTCAGAGTGGTTCTTGCGAGGCACGGAAGGAAGAGGAAGCAAGCTTAATGGAATTAGAAACTCCAGGTTAAGTCTGTTCAACTTCATTTCCGTTTTAACATCTGAGTTTTGATGGCCCCTGCCATCTTGAGGTTCAGAGGTCTACTCTAAAAACAGGAGCAAGTGGAGACTGTGGCTACTCAGCCTGCTCAGCCTTTGCAGCTACACACATAGAAATTTCAGGTGCAAAAGCCTGAAAAACTCCTTCACAACAGGGGACTTAGTTTGTTGGGTTGTTGTTTTTTGTGAGTTTATTTCAATTCCCTAATGTTGTTTTATTTTATTTTTTTTTTTTGTATCATAAGAGCCATTACTGCAGCTTCCAGCAACATTTTTACTCTCTTTCAAAATAATTATGCCTTAAATCATTACAAGAGTTTCCAAATCAGTAGCCTTGTATGAGTGCTTCCTTTTGAAAGTATGCTCTAATATGGATTGGAATCTTAATGGCAGCATGAAAGCACATCAGTATTGATGTGTGGCATATGGTCTGGATTTTCTTTATTGGCAGCTTTTCAGCATGAATAGAGGGCTTTGTTTGCTTTGGGTTTGTTTTGTTTTTTTGGTTTGTTTTTTTTTTTTTTTTTTTAAATAAATTTCTTTTTTGAAACCCCAAAAGNTTTTTTTTGTTTTTTTGGTTTTTTTTTTTTTTTTTTTTTAAATTAATGTCATGTCTGACAGCCCAACAGGGCAGCAAATCTCTGCTGTATTCCTGGGATGCTGAGCAGTTACCTTCACACTTCTCATCCACCCAGTACAACGGGCTTGGGAAAATTATTCCCACGTGTACATCGCATGTTAGTTATGTACGTGTGAGCATGCACAGGTATCTGGGTGAATATATATGTCCATACACATACATCTCTCCCGCTGTCCCACTCTTCACAACATTTAAGCCATCCCTCCTTTGTTTTTCAAATTCTCCGTGGGATTTCCGTAAGCTGCCTCATTAACCTCATCTCTCTCCTCCTGCTTGGCTCCCGGACTGTCTGCTCTGCCTTTACACTTTGGTGAAAAGGCCTCTCTCCTCTGGAGCTCCTGCCATCTGGTCCAACTTTTGATGTACATCTGTCAGACCTCTTCATTCCTTCACTATTTTCAAAGCTAATTTGTAAAGCTCTCCTCACTCTGTACCTCACCTGTGCACATTGAACTCTCTTTCCATTTGCTCTTAACCTAGTGAAAATTTCTCTTGGATCCATACTGGGTTTCACTGACCAAGAAGAAGTCTTTTCTTTGAGGGACAATAAACTGACAATAACTGGAACAACATGGTTGGGGTGTAAATCTCGTTGCCTGATTTTGGAGCGTATAGAAACGTCTCCTGTGTGACTGTTTTGTAATAGAACTGCGTTTTAAAGGTAAAGTGAAGTTGAAAAGCTGAACTGCTGCAGGTGACTCTTTCATCCCTGGAATTTTCCTGATAATTTTCAAAGAACTCATTCCAGGGAGTGTGGGAACACTCACTGGCATCAGTATTCTTATTTAATATCATTATTAATCTTAAACAGCTGACCGTATGACTTCCAATCCACTTGTGAGCTGGAATATTTGTCAGGTAGGGTTTGTTTTTTTTTTAATATGGAAGATAATTTTGCTCATACCATATGATGGCAGCACATAAACTAATTGATGGCGGCACGTAAACTCAAAGTTTTTCTTTGCTCCCATTGGTTTTTTTCACAGTGTTTGCAGCATAAGGCTTTTCACCCCAACGAGCCGTTGCCGCCGATTGAACAGCACCTTTTAGATATGCTGGAGATGCCCTGTGTGGTGAGAGAAAGGTGCCAGGCTCCTCTTGAAAAAGTAAAAGCACTTTTCCCCCTAAAGGAAGTTGGCAAGAAAAGAGAAGAGAAGACTGCTCAAGACATCTTCAAAGACAAGTAAGTTGGAGATGTGCTATGGATTTTTTTTTCGAAACTTTTTTTACGCTTTGGATTGTTTTGGCTGGATGAAGGAGGCTCAGGCTTTTGAACATAAAATCAATGAGTTACACACTGAAAAAATACTGGTGGGTGGAGAATATCGTGGTACCACAGTATGTCTGTTGTTTTTTTCGTCTGAGCAGTGATTGTCTTTGGTACCACAGTATGTCAGGGTTGGTTTTTTTCTGAACAGCAGTTCTCTTGCTGTTCTGAGACAAGACGCACCAGGAACCAGCCTGTAGCTTCCTCATGTCTATATTTATTGTCACAGGATCACAGAATCCATCAGGTTGGAAGGGACCTCGGGAGGTTTCTTGTTGAACCTGCCTCTCCAAGCAGGGTTACCTGTGAGATGGAAGCAAGTAACTCAGGGCTGCATCCAGGGATGGAGCCGGCACATCCTCTCTGGGCAACCTGTTGCATTGCTTACTGCCTCCTGGCCAAACTGGTCTTACTGGCAGTTATAAAATTGTTCAAATAACAATAACAAAGGGTCTAATTTTGTTTAGAAGAAATGCTGCAGAGTTTTAAGTTAGCTGTAAAGGTGAGTCTTCCTTCTCAGTGTGCTGGATTTAGGTTGTTCTGTATTTCTGTTTTGAATCCCAAGGCAAAAGAAAGGCAGCTTCGGTATTATCTGCCGTGCAATAAATGTGGATGTCTTGGAAAATCAAACTCTTACAGACGCTTCCTGGAACATCTATTGTCTGAACAGCTTTTAAGATAAAATTATGTGTTCTGTTGTTATTACATACATTGTGTTTGCTTTATTTGTCCTGCAAATACAAAGAATAAATGCTTAAATGCTACTGCATTGCTACTGTCACACCAGCAAAATCAATTTGCTCAGACCAAATCTGCTGCTTAAAGCTCAATTTATTGAATGCCTGTAAGGTAATTAGTGAGTCCTCTGCCATTCTGGAGAGTTCTCAGTCAGCTCCTCCCTCTCTTTTGTCGTTTTTAACTCAGTCCTTTAGTGCCAGCACCAACATTTTGGAGCCGTTCTGAGGCCTTGCTTAGCTGAGCTGTCCTGTCTCCTTTACCTTGGCTTGGCTGGAGCCTCCTCAGCATGTTCCCTTTGGGAAGATAGGACACAGGACTTCTCACATTGCTGCTCTGAAATAACGACCACATTTGTGTGTACAGACTGGGAAACATCTTGCTCTTTATTTAGTTTATTGCTGTGTGTGCCTGTCTTGTATCGATGTGTCTGTAAAGTCATACTGGTGAAATCCTCTTGCCCTTGCTCTGTGCTCCGGTTTTCTCTCTCTCACATACATTTATAAGTGTATTTTTAAAAGTGATAGAACTAGTTGTGTTTTGTTTTTTGGTTGTTTTTTTTTTAAATAATGCAAAACTTGGGTTCAAACAAGCTAGGGAGAGAATTTAAACAAAAAATGATGGCCTCTTACTGGTAGTTACTTAGAAACATATCTCCCCAAAGGCATCAATTTGACAAGCAAGCTATTTTGTTTAAAAAAAATGGTTTCCTGTAGAGGCATGATGAAAGCAGCTATAAAAATAATTGAGATAGAAATTGGTCTAGAGCAGTAAAATGATTTTTAAAAAAATCTGTGAGGGAGGCAAAAGGATACAGACTCAACTAAGTGAGTAAGAGTGAATGGTGATAGGATTTAAAAAATGCAAAAAAAAAAAAAAGGTATTTCTGTAGCCATGAATGGGGGCAGTAGTATTGCCATTACTACAGCAGAAGTGTTAACTGATTTTGTACTGTGTTTGGGGAGAAGCTGCATGATATAATTAAGTCACTTGCTAAAGAAAAGTACATCACTCTGCAACGAGTAAAGAAAATGTTCAACAACAGAAAACATTCAGTTTCTTCAAACTATCAAATCTACATAATTGTAGATCTGACAATTGTAGATTTTCAAAACACGAAAGTGTTTTGAAAAAGTTGCCTCGATGCTCTCTGGACCATTATTCTTCTTCTCTAAAACCAATTTGTGTCTCATCATCATATTGACCAGATTTGCTCTGCTTAATTTTTAAGGTCTGATGGGATCAAGGCAACATAAATATAGGCATGATATCTTCATACAGATTTTAATATTCTGCATTCATCTGCTTCACTTCTGCTAAGGTCTCTGTAGTTTGAAAAATCCCATAAAATGGAAAAGTGTTTTACTTTCTCCTTCTTAAGCTGGCTTTGGAGAGGCTGTTACCTCATCCAGCTTTGTATTATGTGAGATGCTTCTATATAAATAAATGTAGAAGTGGATATTTTAGGTGAATCTTGATGAATTTTTCTCAAATCCTAGCTGCACGTTTTATGGTTTAAAAATACTGCCAATTGGTGTGTTTCCAGCGAGAGCCTCTGAATGTCAGATCCGTGCCTGATATAAATGGGTAGGGATTCATTAGTTTCTGCTGTGCTGCGCTGGTTAATGACAGCTATAGATTTGGTCCTAGGCAGTTAAATGCAGCCTCATCGTTCATATTCTCCTCCTTCTGCCAATCTCAAAGCCTTTTGAATCAGTAAAAAGAATGCAAGAGGAAAAAAAAAAAAAGAGATTTCAAGACATTGCAGTTGATTGTGAAATACCTTTGGAGGAAAATATTCTCAAAGAGAATATTCTTTTCTTGTGTGATTTTCCCCCCCCCTCCCCCAACCCCTTTCATCAAACCACATCAATATACAAGAATTGTGGTTCAAAAACTCACTGGTGTTAGATAAGTATCAGTTTCTCCATTTTACAGAGGGGCATATCAACCGTCCAAAAAATCAAACAACTTGCTCAAGGTCAGCCAGTAAATCGGCAGGGTTGGGAATGGAGCAAAGTATCCTTTCCTTATCCCGAGGCAGAACCGAAGTCATCATTTCTCCTAGAGTGATAAGGGAGGTTATGCTGGGTGACAGGAGTTGCTGAGGAGAAGGAATTTTCATTTTAGTAGTGACAAAATGAAGTAAAGGACATAGGAGACTGCTGTGAAACAAAGTGGGGCAGACAGTGATCGGAAAAGCAGGGGAGGAGGGTGCTGGAGAAAGGAAAAGCAAGTCTCGGCGAGTTCTTTCTAATAGTTGATTGCTTCTGTAAAATGCCATTTCTAAAATCCCTTCTAACTCAGTAGAATGCAGAGTGGCACCTAGGCCAGGAGCTCTGGCTTTTATCCCTCTGTTGTCAGACAGTTTCTTCTCACTGCAGTACTAGAATTTTAAAGAAAAACTTCCAACTTTATTTTGGGCTTCCTGGAACACAAATACCACTGAGTAGCTGTCAGTCATTCTCAAACTGGAATCGATCCTTCTGTGTCAGTAAGTAGCCTGTCACACCAAGTGACACAGAACAGTGTCTGATGTGCTTCCCCTTTGGTGATTAGCTGGAGTTTCTTCTGTTACCAAGATGTGCTCTAAAATTTGGCGTGTTCAACGTTACGATTAAGTTCCTAGTTTGAATGTACACCTTGGCGTAGGTTTCCTGGGAGGACAAGGGGAGAAAACAGGCTAAAATCACAATTAGCTTTTTGAAAACATCAAATAATCTTTTGAGATGGACCTTGAAATGTCCTAAGACATTTCTTATACACCAGACTGGGGTTTGTCTAACAGGTTTTGGCTGTTTTAAGTGAAGGTTTATAAAGCACTCGTGTGCTGATGGAGAATATGGGTCATTCGAGTCAAAAACCACCGTGTGAACATGTTTGTGGTAACAATCAGTTCCAAGATGGGAGCTAGCAGGTAATTTTTGAAGAATAAATTAATTTCTTAAAGGTTAAGTTTTCATTGCCCTTTCGTCTTTAAAACAGAAGTGATGAGAATGCCAAATGTCTGTAAATCAGTAGATCATACACCGTAAATTATCAAGATGAACTCGAGATACAGGTTCTAAAGAAAGTGATTGGAGATACTCTCTGCTTAGAAAAGTGGAGTAGATGTCTGGAAGTAAATTCACTCCTGAAATAAGCATGAGTAATCTTGCACTTTTTTTGCTTTAGGCTAAGATAGCAAAGATATGCTAGAGAAGTTTGACCCTTGTTTTTTCTGTCTGCTTTGTGCAGCCTGTGAGGAAAAACGAAGACCTGGGTTAGTGTTGGTTTTGAAACATACGCTGAACAAAACTTCATTATATATTTAATTCATTTACTGTTTCCCTACTTAGCAGGCAGGACTGTTTACTTGGAAGTGTTTATATTTTTTTTTTGTCCTTCTCATTTGCAGCGGTGACGATGGACCTGACGCGAAGAAACCAAAAGTGGAAGATGTGGGAGGCAGCTTTAGCATCCGAAAACTTGCTGAAGGCAATGTCACCTCTGTAAGCAGATTTTTACAACTCTGATTGTTAAAGGGGAAGGTGAATTTCTCTCGGTATATTGTGGTAAATGTAAAGAATTCCTGATAAAAGGAGGGGTTTTAGCTGCAACATGACTGAAATGGTGTCTGTAGATTGTGAAGACATCCTTCTCTGCCCTTAGGCTTGTTAGCCCAAGTTTTCATCAGCCGTGGATATTGTAGAACAAAATTCTTCCCCAGTCTCTAGAACTCTAAAGGGCAACAAGCCTAAGAATCTGAAGGTAACAGAATCTCAGAATTTGGATTCAGCGGTTGAATTTTGTCCTTGTTCTCTTTCATATCATCTGCAACATAGAAATTTCCTCTATATATTTAATCAGAGATATTGCTGTGAATTTAGAGACTGTTCTCTGCATTGGTTGGGATTCTATATCACAAATTTGGCTTCATCTTGCTGCTAGGTCTGACTTAATTCCAGATGTTGTGTACATGGGTAGATGAAGCCTGTATCATAACCGTGCACGTTCCTTTATTTGATTTTCTGTATTACAGGCAAAAAAGTGATTTAATATTGAGATAACTTCACTGGTTTTCAAATGTGCTGTGCTTTAAAGTTGGTTTTTAAAATGCAGGATTGAGATTTAAAAAAAAAAGATTTAAAAATGTTAAAATATTTAAATATTCTGTACTCCTAATATAAATTTCTAGTATTTCCTGCAAAGCAGCATTGCCAGATTTTCAAGAAACACAAAGAGACCAAACAAGCTTATTGAAACATCTATGAATTACTTTGACAACAAAGCACAAAAATTTCAAAGACGTTTCAATTAGGAGAATTTTGATTCCTGCAAGGAAATTTTCATCAGTGTAAATTTTTTTTTTTTTCTTTCCTAAGATTATCGCATCCATTTTTCAGTAAGTGTTTGCTTAGATTTGACCTGGGTTTCATTCCTTTTTAAGGTTTCTGCACTTGTACACCTATTCAGAACTTCAGCTTTAAAATGTCAGACTGGGGCAGAAAGGATAGATGAGTTGAGTGCAAGCTTTTAATTTGGAGCTTCCTATTGGAGCAGCAGACCAGTGTTTCGGTACCCACATGCCTGGCAGCTCCTATTCCTCATTAAACATCTGTCAAGATTAGTGAGAGGTCTGTGCCGCAGAAAGTCTCAAAGCTGAACTAGCAGATAACCTGAATTACTGCGCTTCTGACCTCTAAACCCCAGAGTTCTAACAGTGCAGCGCAGTAAGTTCATCTTGCTCATGTCAAGAGTAACCTTTTCCAGGAGTTCTGGGTGTTAACACACGTTGTAGGACTTGCCTTTTATGAGTCTGTGTGCAGAGAAGTGTGAAGCTTCAGCTTCTGTATTAAAATGAAGAGAAATTTAAAGATTCTTGTTGCCTCTCAGGAAGAGATGGATCTTGGCAGACAATTGTGTCTTTTCTGGACCTTTTGTAGGTTGGCAGCGTTAACCCAGCAGAAGATTTCCAAATTCTGGTGAGGCAGAAAAACGCTGACTTCAAAGACGGTAAATGCCTTTTATCTCTCTCAGTTCTATTTAGTAGCATCTTAAGGGGTCAGTAAATCCATTTGTCTAAACAGAAGTTTCTAGTGTTCTGTGACATGGTCTGGAGTTTGCTGCTTAGCTTCTTAGCTCAGCAAAGAAAGATGTCCCTGCTGATTGCCATGTCAATACATGCCTTCCCCATTTGAAGGTCTCAAGATACCTGTGTTTGTGTCAGACGGCACTAAACAGCCACCCTGAGGCATCTGAGCAACACCTCAGGTGTCCCTGACAGAAGATCCCTTGGCACTGCCTGCCTGCCTGCCTCGTCAAACTGGCCATCAGCTTCTCTGGTGAGAAAAAGAAATCAGAGGTGAATTTAGGGTGGAATTAGGAGGTAGTGTGTGGTGGCTCTCAAAGGCAGGAAGACCTGCCACATGAAAAACGGCTGAGAAAACGGGGTTTGTTCAGCCTTGAGAAGAGAAGGCTCAGGGGGGACCTTCTTACCACCTACCAGGACATAAAAGGTGGCTACCAAGAGGATGGAGATTCCCTTTTCACAAGGAGTCACGGAAAAGACAAGGGGTAATGGGGACAAGTTACTCCTGGGGAAATACCAATTGGACTCCAGAGGAAAATTTTTCACCATGAGAACAATTAGACATTGGAATAATGTCCCAAGGGGAATGGTGGATCCCCCTACATTGGACAGTTTTAAGGCTCAGCTTGACAGGGGGCTGGGCCATCTCGTTACAACTCTATTTTTTTTTACCTTGAAAAGTTGGACTAGATGATCCTTGAGGTCCCTTCCAACCTGGTATTTGATGATTAAAGGTGAGAGGAGGTTCTGTGTGTGCTGAATTTTTTTTCTCAGCACACAGCAAGAAGGGTTTGATGCAGAGGTGAGGAAGAAGACAAAGCACAGTTCAGCCACTCTCTTGCACACCCGAAGTCTGAAAATGCAACAACCTTATCATTTGTGTGATATTTCCCTCCTGGAATAGCTACACAGAGAGACAGATAATCCAGAGGTACCTTAAAAAGAAGATGGATGGGTCCTTTTGTCTTTTAAAAGGTGATTTGAAGGTTGTGGCAAGAGAAACCTCCTCTGCTGAATCGCAGTAACGTTTCTTTTCAAAGGAAAAGATTTGCAGAGGTGCTGAAGTGAGGTGTTAGGTACTTCAACAAGATCTTTGGTCCTTTTGGACATAGTTTAAGCAGAGTGCTGGGTAGTAAATTGATTTGGGATACAGTCTGTTAATAGCTCCATAGCTGTTTCTCTTCAGCTGGACAGCTTTTTATGTATATTTTGCTTTAGATCCAGAAGAGATTATTTATTGAAAACAAATTCAGACTTGTGTTCTCAAATCTCAGATATATTAAGCTGCAGTAAAAAAGCTTTGGACAATATATTAGAATACAGAAACCATAACCCAGCTGACTGCTTTGTTAGGGTAATTAATTCTGTAATGTAGCAAAGCTTTAATGCAGAAAGAAATCTCGTGATTACCCTTGAAGAAAGTTTAGCTAAAGAGTGCTGAAAAATGTCCACTTGGTAGCTGTGCTGGAGTAAACTGTAGTACAGGTTTGGATGGCTTCAGAGATTTTGAGAAATCTGCTTTTATTTTTTTTTTAATTCTAGGGTGTAGTTAGAATGTGGTGCAGTCAGCCCTTTAAAGGAGAGATAGAAGCCCCTCTAAATAAAAACAAGCTCTGTATATTATGATTTTTTTTTTTTTTCCCTTCTGCATAATCCTTTTTCTGCTTTAGAACCTTTTAGGTAGCTTAATACATAAAACATTACAGGCATGTTTTTAATGGCTTGCTGGATTGCACTCTGCTTATGTAAATAGTAAATTCTGCCTTAAAACTATTCAGTGGTTCCAAGGGGAATTTTTTTAGTATCATTTTATATCATATTTGATGAATTTATTTTTTTTTTTCCCCTCTGCTGGAACATGTGAAATGTAAAATGCATTTGCAGGAAAGGATAATCTGGCATTCAAATAGTTTATTGGGGGGAAAAAAATAATGATTTTTAATGTGTCAGGATGCAGACAGGAGAACTACCAGGTTGCTTCCGGTTTTGCTTCTTTCTAGTATAAAAAGAGCATCCACTGTCATCTTCTAAACTGAATACTGCCTACATTCTCATTTCAAAACAAAATAGCAACGTTTCCTCCATAGGGAGGAAAATGACCTTTCAATTGTTTGATTGGGGGTGGGATTTTCTGGTAGATAGAGAAATTGTAGCCGTAGGAAGAGCTGTACTTGAAATACTGACAGTACAGTGGCTTTTTAATTAAGCTGCATGTTAATGACACACATCCTCTACACTCCATGGCAAGGCTCTCCCCAAAATGATGAAGTTATCAAGACCAAAGTTTGACAAGGAGATGTTTTTGTTTTCTTTTTTACCAGCTTGTCGGAAGTCCTACTGGTGTATTTAGCATGGAAACTGAGTACCAGTGCATCTCTTGCAATGACCTGACTGGGATTTCATGATCAGGGATTGTGCCATCATTCCTTCATTTCGGAGAAGCCTAAATGCACATCAGCCAGCCCGTGCCTGATGCTGCGTCCCACAGCAAGCCCCAGCCGGAGAAACGAAGTTTTCTCTCTTAGAGAACTGGATCACTAATGTCTAAAGAGATATTTTTTAGAAAATCGAAGAGTTTCAAATTGGTAAGGATCTTAGGGATAGGTTTTCTGTGACTGGCAGCTCAGTTCCTGAAATAATCATCGACTTTGGGCTTAATTGACATCTGTGTTGTTGATTATGTCAGGGACCCACTTGGAGCTTCCGTGCGGAGTTGTATGTGATGTCAGCTCACTGGTTAACCTTGGTGGCTCGTGTAGCTCATATCGTGGTTTCCCTCCAAACAGCTTTGCTTTCTTATTTGCATTCATAACCAGAGAGATGTCATTTTACACCAGCCTTACTTTGTAGCAGGTTACAAGTGCACAGTCATCACAAAGAGCCGGCTTCTCTTAACGGCTTCTGACGGTTTTGTCAATGAATGCAAATAAAATAGATTAGTTTGCCTGAGTAGAATCTAATCGTTACTCCTAAGGGTGTGCAACAGGTTTCTTCATTACTGTGAAGAAGATTCTCAAATGCACAGAGGGCTTGCCGCCTTTGTGATGCCAAAGCAGTAACCTCACGACTACCAGGTCATCCCATTGGACTGTTTACAGGTTTCCATCCATGTCTGCGTTTCTGGAGAGCAGAAGGTGTCTGATATGGTGTGGTTTATTTTCATAGGCTTCTGTAGAAGATAAGATCATAGAATCCTAGAATGGCTGGAGTTGGAAGGGACCTTCAGGATCATCTGGTTCCAACTCCCCTGCCATGGGCAGGGACACCTCCCACCAGAGCAGGTTGCTCAGAGCCTCATCCAGCCTGGCCTTCAACACTTCCAGGGATGAGGCTCCACAGCTTCTCTGGGCAACCCCTTCCAGTGTCTCTCCACCCTCAGAGGAAAGAACTTCTTCCTGATGTCTCATCTCACTCTCCCCTGCTCTAGTTCCAAACCATTGCCCCTTGTCCTATCCCCACAGGCCCTTATAAGAAGTCTCAATGGGGAGTGAAAGAAAAGATAGAGCCCTGCATAGTGTTTTCTTTGGTTTGTTGTCTGTGTGAGCATAGGCTAGATTTTACTGCATCTACAGGACTCCTAGCTGAGAATTACATCTGGAGTCCTGTAGATGAAAGAATTTTGTTTTCCTGATTGTGAGCAAAGAGAGAAATCTACAATGGTACAGTTTACGGACATAAGCAAAAACGTCCAGAGAAAAATTGCACCAAAGTCTCATTTTTATATATCTAGTAAATTTGTTAATATTTCTACTCCTAGGCATTTATAGAAAAATAACGAGTCAGTAGTTACTGGTGTGGATTCAGGTGTCTGTCACACGTTTGCCATGGTACGTAGATAGCTTCTTAACTAAAAGATAAGCCACTGGTTTTGCACTGGATGCTTTCTATGAGTAAAAGAATTGTGTAGAAGAGATTTACAGTGGGAATTTATCAGACAGTTGCAACAAGGCTGGTATTTTATTGCAAGATTTTCTGTAGAAATCTGTATAGCTAACCTCCTTTCGAGATCTAAGATACTTTTTTCAAAAAAAAAAAAAAAAGTATTTACTTTTAGGTTTTGTTGCCATGTATCTTTTCAATTCATCTGTGTTTTTATCTTGCTGGATGTTTTTATGTATTTTGGATCCTATTCGTGCTCCGCTGCTGGGTAGGCCAAGTGCAGTGACTGGTTTGATGAAAATGATTCAGTCATTAGAATAGTATTTGCAAACCAAATACTTGAGTATCTAAAATCACTTTGAAGTTTTCTGCGTGTCTGCTTCACAGAGCATATGAAGCCAGATCCCTCTTTGAAGGGCGTAGCGATCGGCTGAGACGCAAAGCTCTGAGTTGCAACAAACAGAATTTGAATTAGATGATATGGGGAAAAAAAAGAAAATAAAAATCACAATGATGATCGTCAAAACACAGAAAGAGGCACCCGGAGGACTTAGAGACTCAGAACTTTGGAGTTACTCTTTGGAGCTACTCAGAACTCGAGTCCATGGAGCACTGAGCCACCTGATCCAAAGCAGCCCTGGTTTGAGTGAGGTTTTGTGCCATATGTCCTTCAGTCACCCAGCCTAGATCATTCTGATCTGTACACACGGGCCATTTAGAGAGACCATTGCAAAATTCAGAGAATCCCAAGTTGGAAGGGACCTCAAGATCATCTGGTCCAACCTTTAGTCCAAACTGAACAGCACCTCGAGCCACTGGAGTAGTTCAAGAGCTCTTGATCTTAAAATTCTTATTTCTTGTCTTAAAGATGAAGGAAGTCTTTAAAAATTAGGACAGTTTTCTGTTTAGAATCTTTTCCTTTTTTTCAGTTACAAAAAAAGATGACACCGAACCGTAGTTTAAAAGTAATTATCAGGTGGTTTAAGTGATTTGTCAGTGACTTTTACGTTAAGGACTGTTCACGAATACAAGTCATTGCCACCACCAGTGGATAAATCAAAAGGCTGACAACAACACGAGTCTTTTGTCTACAGAAGGAACTATTCTGTTCCTGATTGGTTTTTTTGTTTTTTTTTTTTTTTTTGCAGAGGATGGGGAGGGGGTAAGAAATCCCTGATGAGTTGAACTTGGGCTGTACCAGAGTTTTATCTATTATTATTCTGTAATCTGCTTGGCATAGTAATCAAGACCGAGGACTGAACTGAACAAACATGAAAATATAACTACGCTTTTGTTCTGGAACTATTCAGAGATAACAAGCGAATATAATAGTTCATGACATATTTCACAAGAAATAACAGCACTGCTGGATGTATTTTAGAGTAAAGAGCGTATCTGAATGCCAGTGGGGAAGGGATTAAATTCTGTTAGAAATAAAAGATCTTCTATTCAAAGATTATTTTTTTTTTTTGGCCTATAGTTCTCCAACTGGTGACTACATTTTTTTATCTAACTAAGCAGGTACAGTAAAAAGAGGAAGCAGGAGATTAAAATTTCTTGGGATGTTCTGCAGAACTTGGTGGTTGTTAGGAATGCTGGAATTCCGGGTTATGAAAAATGTGGAAGTTTGTTCGTTCCATAACATGGGTGAGGGATCAGGAAAGCTGGGAGAGAGGAAAAAAAATGTTATTACACAGTAGTGGCCTGAATAGGCTGTCAGTTTGTAGCTCTAGGACCTGCTCTTCAGATCCCTAAGCTTGGGATTTATCTAGGGCATTTCAGAGTTAGTACTAATATTCACATCTTCGTTAAATAGGCATCTTTATAGAGAACATACCTTTCTCCAAAACCAGGGAGATCTGTTTTTTTGCAGTACCCAAAGATTCTCACTGATGGAAAGGCAAGAAACAGGCAGCAGGAAGTCAACAAAATTCTCAGATCTAGATGTGCAAAGGTACAGGAGCCCACTTGGGACACCTTCCACTTATAATCCTTATCTACTGTCTCTGGTGTTATTTTTGACCCCCTGAAATCATTTGGCAGCCTCATCAGAACAAAGGAATTTTATCTATTTTAGATTTATCGGTCATTGGCCTGTCATTGAAGGGAGACCCAATGGACAAACCCAACTTTAGCCAAACTGTTTCGAGACGTTAGAAAAATCTGACTTAAAATATTGTTGCCATGTAACCTATTTCCTGCATATATTATGGTCTTGCAGCGCTTAGTGAAACATTGTAGGGGTTGGTTTTTTTTTTTTTGGTTCCTTACAACAGATTTCAAAAGAAGGCAGCTCACAGTCAGTGGCAAGAAAAAGTCTTTTCTTCTGATGCCTGCCAGTGCAATCAAATGGAAAGGGAATTTTAAAAAAAAATTGAATACAAAGTAAGTAGTAGTGGGTCTGATAATTTCAAACAGTATGCTGGATTCGTTCTGACAATAAAGACTTTTATTGCGCCCTCATAGTGCCTGGGGTTTTAATTTAACACATCAATGAAAAGGCAGCATTTTTATTTTTTTTTTTTTAAAAAAAAGCCACCACCACTGAAAACACCAGCAGCAGGACTTGCTTTTATTAGTGCAATTCGTAAGAAATTAGAACATTTAATGAGAAAATTGTTAACCATGGAAAAAAATGGACTGACTTAACTTGGAGAACTTAAGTAGTAAGACTTCAATTTAGTTTGTCAGCTCCTAGGAAAAGAAAGAAAAAGAGTGAGCTGATCACCTCTGGAGCACCTAGAGGTGCGATTAAAAAAATTCTAAGAATTTGTTCAATCGTTTTTATTTATTTTTTTAAGCCGTTAAAACTTCTAGCATCCCCCAGCAGGCTCTGGTAGAGAGGTTAACTGGTTTTGTTTGTAGAGGTGCTTTTTGGGTTTTTTTCTTTTCTTCTTAACCCAACACTTTGGTCTAGTTTTGAGAGGCAATGGGCTAGTGCTCCCTAATCATCCTTTTCACTGTGCTTTTGAGTTTATACATCACTGTTGTATCCTCCTCACACTCTTTTCCCAGGCTGAGACATCTGCCAGAGGGTAAAATTGAGACAGTTCCTCACCTGGAATTAAACATAAAGAAAATAAAATCCTACAGTCCAGCAGAATTTAGTTGGACTTGCAGAGCTCTTGGTGACATTTTCACTTGTCACATTTGCAGTGTTTTTTTACAGCTACCTACCTTTTAGGAGGTCAACAGTGGGGCTGAAATTGGTGCCGTGAAAAGTGTGCATTCTTTAATTGATTTATTTCTCCTTGTCTTTCAGTGAGTCGGCAGTTGACAAACCGCATCGATCAGTTCCTGGAAAATAAAGGTTCGCAATACTACATGAAAGGGATCAATTGTATCAGAGTTTTCAGGGAGGAGGCCATGAAGGTAATGTTAATATGTGGAAACTCTCATCTCTTTCAAATTAAAGCCTGTTTGCTGTATTAGAAACGACGATTTCTCGCTACAGCAAAAGAGAATTGATTCATAGATTAAAATCTGTTATGCTGTTTGGAATTTAGAAATACATTTCTCCTTTATATTTCTTTATTCTTCCTGGAATGGGGACTAGCTTCTCTGGTATTATTTGCTTGTTTATTTCTTTTAAATGTAAAAACAAAAGGCCTATGACCTGATGCTTGTAAAAGAAACAAAATTCTACAAATTTCTTCTTCAGTAAAGCTGCTTACAAGGAAGTCGGTCTTGTTTTCTGAAGGGCAGTTTTTGTGGCTCACCTTTCTTTAGAACTCTTGATTTCAGTAGAGATGACCCCCCAAATCTGTAGTGACTTGTGTTCAGCATGTTGGGTGACTTTGTGAGGAATTGTTTACTATACTCGTTAGTATTTTTAGTATTTCCTGTTTTATCATTGCTGTTATTCTTTTTTTTTTTTTCAGCTGTCCAAAGTGCAGTGCTTTAATGATTTTCTGCAGACCCTCAAATCAAAAGTGGAAGATAAAGCCTTAGCTGATTTCTGGGAGATCATGATACAAGGTTGGATGGCATTTGAAAAAGAAAATTTTGTAGTTATTCCCCATTATATAAGAGAGAACTTTGCTAGCAATGGGATACTTAAGCTAACCCCAGAGCAGCATTTTGATATGGTCCGTTGCTGCAGCCTGTTTAAAAAAATAATAATAAAAAAAAAATCTTTCACATTGCAACTTCCTTTTTGCACGGATAGTTTCATATCAGCAAACTTCATAATGCCTTGCCAAGTCTTGTGGAATTGGTAAATTAGTTGTGGAAGAAGAGAGACAAATTAAATGTTACAGAGTAAGGAGAAGAAGATCCGATTTCAGCCACATTTCAAAATAAATGGGGAAAAAAACTCACGCAGCAGAGATATAAAAAGATTCTTCCAAATTAAGCTTCAAAAAAGGCAAAGATAGCATTGAAATATGTCACTGATCATTTTGTATTGAAGCCCCCTGAAGGACAGAATCTGTGCTAATGTGACACCTACCTGTGATTAAACTGGGAGATACAAGGCAGTGCAATTCTGAAAGACATTCAGCGACTACGCAAAGGGATAAATAAAGGAACATTTTCACAAACAGGAAACACGGTAGGCTAATAAAAAAAAAAAAAAAAGCTTTTGCATCATCCTCTTGTTTTTAATCGGATCTAGTGCTAGGAAAATGTGTTAAATGCCCAGCTGTATCTCTTAAGGGTACATGCTAGAAAATGCAACGATAGGTTTTGTGTAGCACCTTTCAAAGTGTCAAACTCTCCACCTTTTACAAAATCCAAGATGGGAATTTGTTTGGCGGCCCAAAACAACAGCACAAGACAATGCTGGAAAAAATATTGTATTTGGTGGTATTGGAGGGGAACTTCTCTGAAGAAATTTGAAAAAAGAAGCCAACAAACTTTGAAAGTAGGGAACTTGGATCTTCCAAAGCCGGGCTAGAATAATTTTCAGTTGGTACAAAACAGAGGTTTTGACCAACTGGAGTGTAGTTTTGAGGGGGGAAAAAAAAAAGACAAATGCAAACAGAGGTAATATTTTCAGACAAAATAGATGAGCTGCTTGTAAGAAAATTATAAAATTATGTTTTATGCATAATCTAACTGCTCTCACTAGGTAGCTGAAATTGCTTTTTGTTCGCTGCTCCCAAAGTCCTGTTTTCCCTGCTTGTTGCCACATGACCCATCTCCTCTTTTCTGCCAACGGTGGCAGACACTGGGCCTTGTCATGGGCAACTGTAGTCACCAGAAGAAGATGAATATGAGTTGATGAGTTAGTGGCTCAGCAGCAAGGCAGATCTGTTTGACAAGTTCACTTGGCTCATGAGACCCTGCCATGTAGCTCTGGGGGCACATTCAGGTGATGTGATGACACTTGTGCTGCTGCTGAAGCCACCATCAATCTACTGCTCTTTGCTCTCACACCCACAGCTTCTTGGGCTCCTCTATAGCAACCTAGAGAATTGTTTGGGTTGGGAGAGACCTTGAAGATCATTGAGTCCAACTGTTGCCTCATCCCTGCCAGGGCACCACTGAGCCCTGTCCCTCAGCACCACATCTCCACGGCTTGGAAACCCCTCCAGGGATCATGAGGACTCCAGCCCTGCCCTGGGCAGCCCAGGACAGGCCTGGACAACGCTGGAGGGGAAGAAATTGTTCCTCAGCTCCAACCTAAACCTCCCCTGGGGCAGCTTGAGGCTGGTTCCTCTTGTCCTGGAGCTTGTTCCTTGGGAGAAGAGACCAACTCCACCCTCATGAGGGATCTTCATGCACAAGTGTTTTTATGGTTGGACTCAATGATCTTAAAGATCTTTTCCAACCTACACCATTCTGTGATTTATTCAGGCACAAGCAATTGCGTAGCCAAGTGATGAGCTAGGCTGAAAAAGCTATTGGGGTAAAAAGTAACTGCAATTTATTTTTTTAAGATTTTTGATTTTTTGAGGGGTGGGATGTCACTGCACAGAGTGGCAGTGTTGGCACAATCAAGGAGCAAAGTAGGGGCAGGGCCAGCACTTTGGTAGTGAGACTAAGTAATCCCAGCAGAAGTGTTTGTGTGTTAGGGGTTAATTTTTCCAAGGACCTAAGAGCATGCTGTGAATGACTAAAAGTGTAATTTCTGATAGATTTTCAGCATTTCATCTGTGATCCGTGATTTCAGTGTCTCATTAGTTTGATTGTCATAATATTAGCAGTTTCCTAAATGGATACTTCCCCAAGCTTATGAATATGCTCATTAATTTATTTTTATATCATCATTTATTTCATAGTTGACTCATTTATGCAAGTCACATTTTCCTTTGAGCAATATTTTTTTTATTTTTGCTGGTGATGATGACACATGCAGAAGTTGGAATTGGGAAGACTTTTCATTTCTACCATAAGTGCGTTTTTAGGAAGCTTTCTAATGATATTTTTATGTCTTTTTTTTTTTTTTTTTTTTTTTTTAGATAGAATCTCTTTGATCACTAAAGATGAAGCAGAGGAAAGTTCGGTGACTAGTGAAGAAGCTGAAAAGGTATCGTTTTTTTAATGAGCATCTATTTGTATAGAACTCTTGCTGTGGAACAGAAAATTCTTTCTCATGTGGATAAATCTTTAGATGAATGAAATAGAATCCATATGAAGGAAGAAGAGTGTCCTAGTGCCATGCAAAAATCATTCCCTAGCATGTACCGCAGCATTTTGCTTTCATTACTCTTTGGAAAGTGTCACGTGTTGACATAATTGTCTGCAAATCTTCTCTAGAAAGAAGAGGAACTTGAGGAATTCAGTGTAATTGAACACAATAGACTCTTGATATACACAAGAATGCTTCTGGAACTTCAGAGAAAGAAAACAAAAGTTTTGGAGTCTTTGCTGCTCTTCTAGCTCCAGAAATCTAAGTCTTGAGTAGTACCAGTGAAAAATGCAGGATGTCACAGTTACAAAGGAGTGAATTCTAACAGGCAGAAGGGTGCTTTTTATTTAAAAGAAAGAAGAATTCAGACTTGCTGTCAAAAATAGTATTTGTGTGGAGAAGGTAAGACGGGCATTCTCATATCAGGCTGCCTGCCATGATTTTAAATAGTTTAGGAGAAAGAAGATCCTTGTGTTAGAGACCCCTGAAGCTAAACCTGTGGCTAAAATCACTACGTACTTTGCAGAGAAGCAGCTTTTCTAAAAGATGCCACATTGATTTTTCACAACTTGCAGGCCTTACGTGAGCAAGAAGCAGAAGGCAGTAGAAGCAGGTTCTCCATGAGTGGGTAAAAGGTTGTACTTTAGAAACTGGGGGTTTTTATTTGGTGGTTTTTTTTATATCTTTAACAATTTACCTCAAGGTGAAGAAGGCACAGAAATGTCAGGAAAATGAAAAACTAACAACTAAGAGTCCGGAAAGCCGAGCACGTGTGCAGAGTACAAATGACAGAATACAATGGGGTGTTTTTTCTAGACATGAAGGACCTACCGGCTGTTTCTCCTGACATCTAATTGTGTAGAGCAACTTTTTCCCCCCAATGGTGGTTTTAGAGAATTATCAAATTTTGTCATATGTTCCAAATGCTATGAATTTACTTGGAAGCTTCCTAAGACGCTATTGTTTTGTTGAGAGCTTCCCTTTCTAGTCTGAAACTACTATCGATGCTCAAAATGTGTTAATGCTGTTTGAGAGAACCTTGCTCCTTAAGGAAATCTTTACTAGCTGTGAAGAGCTCACAACCTCCTGTTGGCTTAACAGTCAGCCTGTGGTGGCTAAAAAAGACTGTGCCTGCCCGGGAATGCAGCACAAATTCTAGAGTACCAAGGGCTGGGTTTACAGCTGCCAGGCTAAGCTGGAGCAAAGCCCGATTTCAAAATCTGGTTTTCCATCCTACAGTCAGCCGGGTGTTGCAGTACAGGAAATTTCTCTGTGATTGAGGGAAGGTCCTACAACAGCCATAACTTCCCTTTGAAGTAGGAGGAATAAGAGAGATGACATGAAATCAGCTCTGCAAGAGTTCTCTAACATGGCAGTTAACTTTCAAAAGATATGTAATAGTAAATCTTTGCTAACTAGGCCATTGACAATCCCACTTTTTCGCTGGAATACCACCTCCCCACACGCTCTCCAGATCCCAAACCAGTACCCTGCTTTGCCATTGTCTCTCCAGGGTTCATGTGACTTTTTTACTTAAAAAAACTGGAAAATTTGCAGTGATAAAAATTTTTATCTTGAAGTTACGGGGCTGTTCTAAAATCTAGTCCTCCTCAGTCCAGTTAAACCCTGCCTCAGCTTTCCTGTGTGGTACAAAGCCAACGTTTTCCTGGGTCTATAGTAGGTTTGTGTAAAAAAAACTTTTCTTTTTCTTTTTGGTTGAGCTAAGTTATCAATGCAGATTTTCTTATCGCTGAGAAAAATGGTTTTAGGTGGTGGGTTTTTTTCTGTAATAGTGAAGATGCTCTTTAGAGGATGATAGGTTAAAAGAGCAGAAATGTCAAGTGCTTTTTCTGGTTGCTTTAGGGAAGATAATGGATTTCAGCACCACTATTATATGTCATTTGCTTTTGCATAAATGTAAAACACGTTTTGGAACAAAAAAAACCTTTGGGTGTTCAGCATTTGATGGAAACTTCAGGTTTCCATTTATTGCAAATCTTCCCCGTGCGCTTCTTTAGCTTTTAGTTTTCTTTACCTAATTTAGTGTGGGAAAGCTAATTTTGAAAACTTCGAAAAATGTGCTGCTTTCAGAAATACCATTTGACTCTTAATTAACTGTGTGAAAATGAAATTTGATCTGGCACAAAAAGCCTTTCACAGCTGACAATGTCAATAGCTTTTAGTTTCATTGGATGTGCTTTATACTACTACTAGATTGAGAACTTTTCCAACAACAACAACAAAAAAAAAAGATACACACACACATGACATTTTGAAATTCTAATTCCTTCTGGCCTTTATTTTTTTTTTTTTTTTTACAGCTACAAAAGCTATAGGATGAGTTGAACTCAGCATGTTAAATCAGGAGTGTTGTCTGTGGAGTAAGCTTTCTACATTCCTCTTGGATGTTGCTGTTGAGAATTTAGGAAAAATTTGACTTTTGGGTAGTGAGACAATTTAGGTAGAGGTCGTCTCCATCCCCTGCCTTCGGTGTTAACCCAAAGCAATGGATTTGCTTTTCATCCTAGTGGGTGTTATACCTGATCCATTCCCACAAATGAGATGCAGCAGGTAACTTCTCAGTGTTTTACCCCTTGTCTGAAGCTGTCACCATTACTCTGGAGAAGGATCAGAACATTTTAATGATGTAAAATAATATTGAAGCTTTTTACAGTACTTTGTCTCCAGAGTTTGGTGGTGCTCTCATAGGGATCTCATGGACTTTTACACGTGGCTGTTACAGTTTTAGTCCTCAGGTCAACAGTAGCTTGCTTGCAGGAGCCAGCTGTTTGCACAAAAGAATTGCATAAGCTCTAAGCAGGTATTTCTAGCCTGTTTAATGTGGTTGTTTTCTAACTAGCTGTTCTCTTTCATCATCTAGAGTTTTGGAATTGAGAGTGATGGAACTCCAAGTCATAGATCGTGGCTTTTCTTCCTCCTCTTTTTATCTGGGGCAAGGTTGTTCCTGGCTCTATATACTTGTTCTGGTGCATCTCAATAAGGAAAAGAAAATGTGTGATTTTCTAGTAAGGATATTGGCAAGGAGGCTGTAATTAAAACTTGGAGACAACTAGATGCTTTTTAAGTAGAAGTCAGGTATTTGTGTTTAGGGTTTTTTTTGACCATTCTGGCAAAATGATGATTATTTTTTTTCCCTACTATATATTACACTAAGAGGAGAATAATTCCGAGGTGGCTGTGCTCCAGATATTGTCTGTATGTTTGATTTCAGTTGTTATAGTATCTAAGTGACTTACCTTTATCTTCTGTTTCTGGATGCTGTGCTTGAAGTGAAAGGCATATGGTGAGTTGTAGCAGCAGCTACAGCAATAGAATTTTACATAATGAATTTTCTATTTTTAAAGACTGGCTTTCTAACCACATTGCATGTTTGAAGGATGTATATATTTAAAAAAAATATGTCTTTTGTTCATTTGTTAAATGTTAATTGAATTAAATGGGAAATTTCTAAGTTCCACACAGAACTATGTCATCCTTAAGGAATTTGGTCAGCTTACATCTGTATTTGTATGAGTAGTGGAGTGGTTGATCCTTTAGCATTTTGTAGCTGCACACAATATTACTTTTAAAATTAGCTTTCTTAAGAGCATAAACATGGCCATGCTGTAATGGACAAAATTTCCACCTAGCTCAGAATCCCATTTTTCACACTGGACAATAATAAATGAGTAGGGAAAAGTGTAGAGTCCCACGCTCCAGCCGTTGATGTCTCTCGTGCTTCCTCTGGTTGAGTTTTTTTCTGTGAACTTAGTAAAATTCGTAGGATTTCTCTTCAATGAACTTTCCTCATCTCCCCATGAGTATTTGCAGAATCCTTATTACAGGGTGTTCTACAACTTAACTATATGTTGTCTTAAGAACCACGTCCTTTTGTCTGTTTTCAACACACTTCCCCAGAAAATCCTTTAAAAACAAGCCTGACACAATTTCCTGTAGTTTAAGATGATTTCGGAGGCTGGAAACCAGGACAAACTTCCTTCATCCTTTTTAAATTACAGGTGGATTTGTTTTGATACACATTCCGTTAATTTAACATGAAGAGTCTGCGTTCTGTATCGCATAAATATGTTTGTCTTTTCAGTTCTTGGCTCCAAAAGAGAAGAAAAATGAAGCTCAGCCTCCCACAGACGAAGGTGGTGATGTTGATGATCTGGTGAGTATACCACGAAGATACGGTGTGGCTTTAGGATTAAAATGTTACTGAGGGGTGCACTGAGAGACAGTGGGTGCTTCTTAAAGCACTAGATTACTTAGAAAACACGGAAGGAATTGACTCAGAAGAGAGTCACCTGGAATTACTTACTTCCTATAGTAAAACACAACCAGGTGTATTATTTCATGATGGCAGATACTCTGTTAAGTAGTACCTTGGGTGTTTACGTAGGTTAAACACGTCCTCTGGTGTGTTTGAAAAGAGCCGGTGAGGCTGCTCATTTGGTAGCAGGTTGTTATAATTTGCTCTAATAGCATTTAACAAAGCTTGCAGATCTAGAACAGCTACTTATGTGGGTTGCAAACTGAAAATCATTTTTTAAAAAGTTGTTTTAATCTTCTCAATTAACCTTCTCTGCATAAGCCTGCTGAAATTCAAGGATTTAAGGAGGTTTTTAATAAATATTTTAGCCATTTTTTACAGGCTGAGTCATGACAAATCTGTCTCCAAGGCTTAAGCTGATGGTGTAGACAGGTTTAAAGAAGCTTCTTTTAAAAAATCTATAAATTGCACATATGATTATGGGACTATGAGATTTTTTTTTTTTTTTTAGATTTGGTTTTGTATTTTGTAGCAGCTTAGTATTAAGCTCTGTGCAGTCCATTTATGTTATGTAATAAGGATTTCCAAATTTCCTTTGTTTTCGAAGTGCTAAACACACGTAAGAAAGAACTTTAATTCAATCCTGCTTCCTCCAAATCTCTTTCTTCTGTTTGCAGCTGGACATGATGTAACTGGGCAATAGATGATGACTATGGAAGCGAAGTTTTGGAAGAGATCTCCCTGCCAGATGGGGCACAAACCAGGATGCTCATGAGAAGACAGAACATCCATCTTTATGTTCTCAAATGAGAGCAGAAGTCCCAGAGACAGTTGCAATTGGTATAAATGACATCTGACTTTTCAAAACTAGAACAGGAGATTGAAATAACCTGAAGTATTTGTCAAATAACGATACCTTTAAGGCATATCTTTTTTTTTTTTTTTTTTTTTTAATCTCTTTAGCACACTGAATCTAGCTTATCTTTGGTATTGCTTTCAGCTAAACACTACTAAATTTAATGAGAATCTGTGCTGGTGCCTGAAATTCTTTTTACATTGCCTGAGAAGGAAGAGAGAAATGTCACAGTGAGGTTACCAAGTAATGCTGAGTCTTTAGTGGAGGTAACTTCATAGCATTATTGTTGCAGAAGGGAAAAAGTCTCTGTTTTCATGCTTTTTTCCTATTATAAAAGCCTGACAAAGGCTTATGGGAAAAAAAATTCTAGGCCAGGGAGTCACAAAGCAATAGTTTGAAATACCCAACAGAATCTCCAGCACACAGCAAAGCCTGATTTTGCCACACTCTACTCAAATTAGTAATTATGGTCCAGTCTGTACCACAGCTTCTTTCTCCTGTGAGCTCAGCGGCAGCTCAGCAGTCTCCATCTTCTTCTGTTACACATTTTCCTGTTTCGTATGGTGGGGTTTCTGATTTATTTGGGTTTGTATATTTTTTTTTTTTAGACTTTTAACTAGTGTGGTTACTGTAGATAGTCCTGGTGCTAAAAGGATGAGCGAAGCAGTTACATCCCCGTTGCCTGCACTGCAGAGAACAGCTCACACAGAGCAGAACAACCCATGAAAACTGTTCACTGACACTTCTGATCATGATGATACCTAATGATGGTAACCAAAACTAAAAAATACTGCTTAGAAAGAGATACTCAACATTTACTTACAGCTCTGGAGAGACACTAATGACACCTTCCCAGGTGCTTATTTGTTACAGCCAGATTCATTCTTTTCAGAGCTGTTCTTCCGTTGTCTTGCCGATGTCTTCAGCAAATAGCAGGAAGATCATTAAAAAGAAAAAAAAAATCATGAGCTGTATTTAAAAAATGTTTTGAAATTATCTGCACTTTATCCTGAAAAAACAACTCCTGTGTAGGAAACAGCAATTGCTTTTTGTCCCTGCCTCCCTACACAGCAACCTGCTCCCTCCTCTCTGAGACTCTGTACTTACTGAATCCGTGCAGACTGTTAGAGGGTTTCTCAAACGCATAGGGCAGGGAGTAAGTGATCTCTCCAGACCTTTAGAACATTTGTGGCACCAGAAGATATTTTTCTGAACTGTAAATAAGAAATGTTTGATCAGCCCATTGTTTTAAATGTCGTTTAAGGCCACTTTGTCGTGTGTAACACTGGCTGGGTTTCTTCTTTTACATTTTAGTAATTTGTTTGATTAATAAAATCTTTGAAAATTTGCTTTTGTCATCTTCAGAACGATGTTTGCTAAAATCAGATGGTTTTAGCTACCTATGCCGTACCTGAGAGACACTCAAAAGCCTCTTTTCTGGGCATACAATGCTCTGAATTTCTGGGCATACAATTTTGGCTGAATGTCAAAATCCCTCTGCAGAAGCCAAGTGTAATTATTTGTTCTGTTCTTTACAAAGCCTAAACTTCAAAACACCCCAATAAAATAATTATTACCATTTTGCAGGGGTGATGATAAGTCTTGGGCAAGACCGTACAGGATATAGAATTACCTTGCAAAGCAAAAGAAAGACTAGGACTTTCTCTTCCTTTTCAACCAGTTGACCACATTTTGAGAGTATTGCTTCTGTCAAGTGATAAATTAGTACGTGGAGGGTTGTTTTCTCTGGAGACTTTCAACTCCCCTCTGGATCTGTTGCTGTGTGGCCTGCCCTGGGTGATCCTGCTCTGGCAGGGGGGTTGGACTCACTGATCTCCAGAGGTCCCTTCCAAGCCCTGCTGGTCTAGGATTCTGTGATCTTAGTTTAGCTTAAATTTTAACTGTTTTTCCATGCAGCAAGTTTTGCTAAGTGGAAAGATTAGTGTCCCCCTCTGCACCTCACCCCCTTTTACTGTTTTGGAATAGTACTTGCATTTATGAATATAAAAAAAACCACCCCTAAACAAGAACTAGAAAACCTGTCCCTTCCTCTAGTTTTTTACAGACCAGACATAATTTTAGTGCATCTATGAGCTAAGAGTGCCTTAAAATAGGCCTTCCATTCATCTGACTTTCTGCCCCTCCTTACTGGATTTCAGTGATTTAAGTTGAACAGAAATTAACCTCTTCTCAATAACTTTGTGAAACTGGCGTGACTAAGTCACAGTGAAATGAAACCTGTTCCTTCTTTTGCCTCACCAGTACAATTCTCAGCTTCTGACCATCCAAAGCACCTCTTTTACCAGCAGCTGAAGGACTTTGTGCTGTTACCAAATCATGAATTCTTTCGCAGCACTAAAAAGGACTTAAATTTGACCCTACATATCTTTATTTATGTACTAATTCCTAGGACCCCTCCATATGCGCCGAGTCAGCTGTATGGACTCCTATGAAAGTTTGGGGAGTCTATGATGGAATTGGGAGGTTGACCATAGAAACCCATTTAATGCTGCTTTTGGTTTGGTATCAAACCAAAGGCTTGTTTTTCTTCCTTATTTTTACTGAGTTCCAACCCTGGCTCAGCCTTTCTTCCTATTTTGATGTGCAATAATAGTCAGTAATAACTGGCATTTCTTTTTTCCTCCAGAAGGGAGTGAATCTTGCAGCTTTCAAGACATTAACAGAAATGCCTCCGATGTAGGATATAACTAGAAACATTTTCTATCTGCTGTCTGAGACACGGCATAAAGGGAGAACAAACCCCTGAGGAGACCAACTGTGGTGCACATATTTTTGCCTGAAGCATGTGGCTCAGACATAATGGCAGGTAAAGTAAGGTAAAATAACTGTAGTACGTGATCGTTAGGATCTTTATATGGTTTGGATGTACGAGAATTCCTTCTCCAGCCTGCTTATGTGAGTAGTCCAAGCACAAATACTCTCTCCTCTTGGAGTAAGATACAACGTGAGGACAATGGTCTATAGCCCCACGTTGGCTTTTCACAAGAGTTATATCAGAATGCTTAGGCACCCTTTACTTACCAAAAAAAGAGGAGAGGAGAAAGGCAAAGTATTTTTTTTTCCTTTCATCCCAAGCAGGCCAGGATGGAAAGCCCCAATCTAACTAGTTAAGAGAGTTGTCCAACAATTTCTCCCTTGTGGTCGCTTAACTGTGCATGAATCCCATGAGGATTTAATCTTCTAGCCCTCAGGCTTCCTGAATGTTCAGGGAGTGTCACTTCTCTGCCTACAAAGGATAAAAACTGGCTCAGGAGAGGTGAGAGGAGAAAGAGTATGACCTTTATTTAGTGACTTGTGATGCAGCTTCTTCACCCTTACTCCTTGTGAGCTTTAAGCAGCTACCAGACAGTATCTCCCTGTTCTGGTTTGGCCCCAAGGTTTAGAAGGCTGCATGCTCTCTAGGAGGAGCATGGCATAAGCAATATTGATCCACCTTCCACAAAACTGTGCTGAAAAACAGTTTTCACAGTCCTGTACAGTAGTACAAGTCTGTGCATCATCTTCCTCTCACCTTGGACTAACATTCTGGTCACCTAGAAGCTAAACCTGCTGACTCACTTGATTGTCTTGTGAGGGAATTTATCAAAGATAACATCAGCCAGCCAGGTGTATTCTTTTTCTCCCCAAGGTAAAGGAGACAAAGGGTTTTGGGGAGGAAAACATTTTTGGTGACAGGGAAATTGCATATGTTTAATGGACTTGTTCTTATCTTATGTTCTACTGCTGGAAGCACCAGAACTATGTGTGTTCTGTAGCTTATTAAGCCATTGTTTATCTGGTATGAGTTGTGCTTTGGAGACAGCAGCAGTACCTTTAGAGACATGTACTTACTGCACAAATGTCTTAACAGGACAAAAATAAGGAAGGTCTTCGGTATTTGGTGGTAAATCTTTAGTATTTGGTAGCAAACAAGGGAAACTTGAGGACACCTGCACTTACAAGGACCGAACGTATCACAGGGCTGGTTGAGATTGTTGCACATTGTGGCTCTGTCAAAAAAAAAAGGTGATTCAGAACTTTCTGAGGTCTGGTGGTCAGGCTTGTTGGGAGATTAAGAAGATACTGTAGACCAGGTATGTTCTGTAGCAGGTGGAATCTCTCAGGGATATGCTAATACTAAATCAACCTGTAAGTTACAGAATCAGAAAAACAGCCTGTGGCCCCTTAGCTTCATTAAAAATTTTTCATTGTCTTGTTTCATAAGAAAGGAAGAGAGTTAATCTTCTAGTTCACTGGTGGAGAACAGCAACAGTAGGGTTCTATTCCTAGCTCTGCTGAAGACCCATTTGGGGCCACTTAATCTCTCTGCCTCTCGATTATCCTCCCTTTGCAGTTGAGGGAAGTTGTTTACTCACGGTGTCTCACAGAGAAGGCGATTGAAAGACTTTTGAGGGGCTGTGGTTGGATGAGACTTCATATAGAGAGGGTATGTAAATGCAGAAGTTTTATGGCAAAAGATTTGGGAGAGGAGGGAGTCAATGAAGATGAGAAGCAAGTTGTTGTGATGCTCCCTGGGACATGAGGAGAACATGATCGTTAGTCGTGAGGAGAAGTGGAGCAGTGGGAATTCCATTAAGTATCTCACAGGGAGCAGGAATATGTGAGGGCAGACATTAAATGGGCAGAAACCAAGGTATTCTGCAGAAATGGACAATCAGTTATTCCACTTAATGACTTTGAGAAGCAAGAAGAGGAATCAGATGAGGTTTCGAAGCTTATTATTGGAAAGAAGAGCCTTTCTGTATCTCTTTCACAATCCAGAAAAAAAAGGAGCTATTTTACATAATGAACGTTTACTTTCTCTTCTCCCAGACACACACACACTGACCTATTTAAAAATGCAAATGGTCACAAAGTTCCCTTCAGGCAGCAGTGACAAAATCAATGTGGAAGGAATAGGGTTAGTCCAACGAGACAATACATAAGTGGGTTGTCGCCTGTCTGGGAGAAATTTCTCTGCAGTCCTCGGAAGATGGGAGCAGTTGGATGACTCACAGCTCAAGGTTTACACATGAGATGGTGTCTAATCCCCATTAACGCAAAGCTGATGATGACTCAGATGTAAGAACCGCAGTGAGACAGAGGACATGTGGAAAAGAACAAACAGGAGGAGAGAAAAACCCGCAGGGATGACCTTTTCCTACAACAGGTCACTGTAACTCGAAGTGCAACGAGAGAGATACGTACCCAAGGGGACCGCTGGAAATCTAGGGAATCAAACCTTTGCGCGCGTGTTACAGAGGGAACGTGTGCTGGGAAGGCGGGATTAGCTCCACCTTCGTATTCTTCAAGGGAATATTACTCTGCAGCATCTTCATCATTGAACTATCTAGGCTGGAAGAGACCTAGAAGATCATCAGGTCCAACCTTTAACCCTACTCTTACCTTTATCACCCCTAAACCAAGTCCCTCAGCACCTCATTTATACAACTTTTAAACACATCCAGGGATGGTGACTCAACCAGCTCCCTCAAAGACCTACAGGCGGTTTCAGAGATTTTCTGTGGGGTAAAGAGAACTGAAAAGCAAATGGCAGGAATGTGGAGAAGCAATGTTAGGTACTAAAGGCAAAATGGTTTCCTTAAGTTTAACTGCTGAAGATTTTCTGCGGGAATTTCCGCGCGATGGGATCTGGCCTTTAGGTTGCCAGCGTCTGGTCTTGAAAATGGGTCCTGGTTTGAGTTAAAAGAGAACTAATTCTGTTCAGTGACTTTTACTTTTCAGTTTCTTTGAAGTAACTGTGCTGTCTGAAGCTAAGGGCAGATTTTCACAGGCTGTGTTTGCCTCTGGCAGTGGTAGCACCCGGTGTGAGCAGTGCTGTGGGAGCTTTAAAAAGGTGATCTTTAAGGTCCCTTCCAACCCAAACTAGTCTATGAATTGCCAGAAATTCCTGTTAGTGGTGAATGAAGGATTCAAGTTTTCCTGTACAGCTGAGTTTCTAACATGTACGGGTGTTGTGGTGTTGTTTTGGGTTTTTTTCCAGTGAGAATCTGCTAAAACGATTTGGGGACTTTGTGTGTTTATTAATAACTTAGTGGCACAGAGAGTGCTGCAATCACTTCCTTTCATCCTGAGCTTTTCAAAAGAACATTAAGTCTCGCTCTTCTCTTTCAGCTGAGTGATTTATAGCGTGGAGAAGCAATATCCACCCAGATGGGTCAGTACTTGTAGAACTAGAGATGCTGGCAAGGCAAAATCCTTTCTGTGGAGGATTTTGAAGGCGTCCCTTTTGGACTGGGACACGGTGGCAAAGGCTGCGCTCTCTGCCTGGGTGTTCTGTGTGCTCGCTCCGATGTCCCGAGGCTGCATTGCTTCCCTTGCAGAATGAACAGAGAAAGTGTTCTTCACCAGCAGGCCTGAGGATAGGTGTCCTCAGATGGTGTCGGCAAAAACAGGTTAGATCTGACCAAAAAATGTAGCGGAAACAGGTTGGTTGTGCTTTTCCCTCACCCCCTTGTTCTCTGTCCTCTCTAGTCGAGAGGCTAAAGCCTATTCTAGCCATACTGGAGTTTCAAATTCAAATCCTTCCTCTACCTGATTCCTCTTGGCTTTTATCTCAAATGTTAGTCTTTACTGCTGGAGACCTGCTCTTTTGTGTAAGTGTGATCTTCGCTGGGTGACCAGCTGGAGGCTACATCTGTCAGGCGGCGGCTAAGTACCAACCTAGAGCTGCATCTGCTGGGACATTCTCAGCCTCCTTTGCAGACAACATCCCCTCTAGGCCACCAGCTACTTAGAAAGCCGCTTTGCTCTGAGGACAGGGTCTGTCTGACTGCATTATAAATAAACTGACCCTGCATTTTGCGTTTCAGGAGGCATATATAGTAGGAAGATGTTGGGGGCGGGAGTGTGGACTGAAAGAAAAAGGACATCATTTCACGGTGCTGGAGAGCTAGGCTCTTCTGGGTTCTGCCACCGATACTACACACAGGAAATCTCTGTACATTGAAAACTGCAGACGTGGGCAGATTATCTTCAGATGCTTTTGCTCTTCTAGGGTTTAATTTCAGTGGTTTGAAACCAGAGCAGGGGAGATTTAGATGAGACCTTAGGAAGAAGTTCTTTCCTCTGAGGGTGGTGAGACACTGGAAGGGGTTGCCCAGAGCAGCTGTGGAGCCTCATTCCTGGAAGTGATGAAGGCCAGGCTGGATGAGGCTCTGAGCAACCTGCTCTGGTGGGAGGTGTCCCTGCCCATGGCAGGGGAGTTGGAACCAGATGAGCTTGAAGGTCCCTGCCTACTCAAGCCTTTCTAGGATTCTATATGATTGTCTTTCCCACCAGCAGCTCCGTGATAGAAGGGATGCAGGAGTTACAACCTAGCTCATTGCTCTGCAAAGCCAGCCAGGCTTAGCTCAGTCATTCCTGTCCCACCAACTCAAGCAGAGGACCGGCAGCAGTGTCTTAAACAAGAGCTTAAATAATGCCAAGACACCGGCAGAGCTGGGCCCTTAAGTAGAAAGGCAACTGGTGTTTGGAGTGTAGTTCCAGCTGAATCACAGTTGAAGTGCTGCGTGTACTCGGTGACAGCACCTCTTCCAGCAGCTCCTTGGAGCTGAACTTTGCTCCCTGGGCTGAAGTGAGTCATCTGGCTGTGCGCTTTTCACTATACGGTTTGGATGACAAAGGAGTGATTTTTCTAGCTCCAATAGGATCAAGCGTAGATGATCTTTTAATGAAGTAATCTTTGTGCCTGCTTGTATTAACATCACAGGGAGACAAATGGACTAGAGCTGCCAAGAGCCCCCTGCAGCTATAAATAGATGGATAAAGAGGTTCCTATTGATCTGTAGATCAGCGGGAGGAAGGAAAGAGCATCACCCAGGTGACCTTTCAAGACCAAAAGCTAGGTCAGGCTGCAGAGAAGCTGACTTAGGATCTTCATCCTAAAGGAAAAGCGCCAGCCAGCTCATCTGATGGTGGTGCCACCTACTCTGCCAAAGGGACGGCCTTGAGCTGAGGCCACAGAATGGAGACTTTTGAGGTCACCATGTTCCCTGGAAGCAGCTGTGTCTGACTTTGTGCAGTGCAGCTGCATGAATCCCCCATGGCAGGGGAGGTTGGAACCAGATGATCTTGAAGGTCCCTTCCAACTCCAGCCAGTCTAGGGTTCTATGATTCTGCTTTTAGTTTGGCTGTGGGTTCTCCCTCCACCCCCAGGGACAAGCGGTTCGGGTTAATTGTCCAAGCAGAGCTTTGAGCAGGATTTCAACTGCAGTTTTCAGTGCTGCTCAGCAAATGAGATTGTCTGTCATTGCTGATGCCCCCTTCACTTCGTTCAGCTATTGTGCAAGAGGGATGTTGACTCTAGTCCTGGATTTTTCCTCCTTTCAGTGCTCCCTTGTTTGAGAGTGACTCACTGGTCGGTTCCTGAGCCCTTTGGTAGATTCAGCACATCTTTCACAGTTTCTTGAACAGCCACCCTTCGCCTTTCTGTGCTTCAGAAGAGGTGTTTAGCTCAGGGGCCATCTGTGAGAGAGCTGTGAAAATCCTGTGTTAAGTTAAGTGGGATGGAGAGGCTTGAGAAAAGTGTAATAATTCTGTTGGAGAGGAAGATATTAAAAGATGTACCATATACAGGGGTGAGGGGAAAATCGAAGTCAGAGTTGAGCCTGAATTGAAAATATTTGCTCTAATTCCTTCAAACCACTATGATTTTTTTTATTATTATTTTTTTTTTGTCTCTTAAACTGGCTGAACTGGACCACAGTGAGCGTTCAGCTCCAGTCATGTACAAACACTTCGAAACCTCATCTGAACGCAGAGCTTAGACCCAGACCAGGATGGTTGGAGTGGTGTGTTGCATTTTAAGTTTATTTTTTGCTGGTTTACCTACCAATACAGCTTCAGTGACTTCTGCAGAGAGATGCTGATATCGTTATATTCTTGTGGATAAAATCAGCCCACCTGCACATCCAGAGTCTGTGACAAAAATAAGGCAGCTACACTGCAGCGGCCAATTCAAGAACTACACAACATCAGAGAAGAGTTGGGTTTGGTTTTCCCTTCTTCCTCACAGCTTCTAAACTTCCTCACAGCTTCTAAAGGTACAAACAAAACTGTCCTGATAATGAAAACCGAGAATATCATTAACAAGTGTCTAATCTGCCAGTCTCCTCTTGGCTGCCCGTGATAACAGTGCTATTGAAGGTATTAGTTGGGTTATAAAACAGGACTTTAGAAAAGTGTTATGGCTTGGTTTATTTTTTGGATTACACTTCTACTACACACCTGTTTGGGGAGGAACAGGACAGAAGTGGAGTAAAGAATCACTAATTCAATGTGGCACTTGTTTTGCAAGTGAGGCAGGTTACACCTGGAGAAAAACAACGTTGGGGCTTTACCTCAAACTGATAGTGGTGAGAGAGAAATTGGAAGTAAAAGTGATACCCACATCCCTGTCTTACCTTCCAGTGGCCAAATACTGCAGGAAGCTTGGAGTAGTGGTTCTTCTTGCAAAGTTTTAATGTTGTTTAAAAAAGTTGTTTCTTCTAACCTGATCTTCTGGAGGGAGCCGTGGCTTTAGCATTGAGAGTGAACGTGTGAATTGAGCTTAAACCTGAAACTGGGACAAAAAAATCCCTGCCCTTGGAGTGGTTTCTTGGTTCCCATTCTGAATGTACAGTCTTTTGGGGCTGGGCAGCAGAGAAAGGGCTTTTGGAGAGTAAGATGAGTTAAATATGTGATACTTGGAAGGGAGAGACAGCACAAACCTGGAAAAAAGCGAACAACAACTCCCCAACCCATCCTTTTGCATCTGTTTGAGTGGTCTTTAGTTGAGTTGCAGGTGGAGTCAGCAAGTCTGACCCAAATCCTAGGCTGAATGATGGATTTTCTCCACAGTGGGTGCACATGTCTGTACATATCTGTCACATCGACCGATCTGCGGAGACACACTGTGTTATCTGCTGCCTGAAGATGCCTTAAAATGTCCTGGCAGAACATTAGCTTCCTCTCGCCCTTTTGGCTTCGGAGAGCACGGTGCTCTGAAGAGATCCTTGCATCACTCTCACCTAGCTGGCTTTTTTATTTTTTTTTTCCTAATAACCAGGGCATATCTGCCTGCTTCTGTACCGCATGATCTAGACAAAGCTCGAGGCAGCTGGAGCTCACCTGAGCAATAACAGCTCCTTGTGTGTTTCAGTTACTCTTCAAATATTTTAATTCTTGAACATCTGGTCTGTCCTAATTTCTCTTCCATTCTTCTCCTGGGAAATCTAGGTATGTGTGTGGCATCTGTCTCTCCCCCCACTCCTTTGTTTAGATGGAGACAAAGCGTTATTAGTATTTGCAAATGGCCACTTCATCTGTTGGAAAGTGCCTTCCTACTACCCCCCACCCCCCTTGCAGATCCATTTCTTTCCTTGATTAATTTCCTCTTCTGTAACTGGAAAAGGGGTCTGTTGTTTACTCTCCTTGCATGTTAAAAGCTCCTTTCCACAGTGAACTCTTCTGCAACACTTGAAGAGCCAGCTCCTCTGGATTTGAGACAGGACCCCTGTAAGTAAAGCCTTTTCATAGAATCCTAGAATGGTAGGGGGGTGGAAGGGACCTCTGGAGAGTGTCGACTCCTCTGCTTACTTACTGCTTTTTAACCCTTTTGTACATGATTCCTTTCCAATTAATGAACCAAAGACCCAGCAAGAAGCAAGAGCCATGAACCCAGGATGATGTAATTACCCTTTCTCTAACATGATTAGAGAGCAATGGTCTTTGTCTTGACTTTGAACGTCTCCTTCTTTGGAGACATTCAAACCCCACCTGGACGTGTTTCTGTGTCACCTAATCTAGGTGGTCCTGCTCTGGCAGGGGGCTTGGACTCTATGATCTCCAGAGGTCCTTTCCAACCCCTACCAGCCATGAGGAGGATCCGAGGGCTGGAGCACCTCTCCTGTGGAGACAGGCTGAGAGAGTTGGGGTTCTTCAGTCTGGAGAAGAGAAGGCTCCAAGGAGACCTTCTGGTGGCCTTCCAGGATCTGAAGGGGGCCTACAAGAAAGCTGGGGAGGGACTTTTTAGGATGTGGGGTAGTGACAGGACAAGGGGGAATAGATCCAAACTAGAGGAGAGGAGATTTCGATTGGATGTTAGGAAGAAGTTCTTCCCCATGAGGGTGGTGAGACCCTGGCAAAGGTTGCCCAGAGAGGTGGTGGAAGCCCCATCCCTGGAAGTGTTGAAGGCCAGGTTGGATGGGGCTCTGGGCAACCTGCTCTAGTGGAAGGTGTCCCTGCCCATGGCAGGGGGGTTGGAACTGGAGGATCTTGAAAGTCCCTTCCAACCCTGACAATTCTATGATTCTATGACTTCAACATAGAATCATTAAGGTTGGCAACAACCTTCAAGATGATCAAGTCTCACATGTCTAAGCTGCCTGTTTCCCACCCCATTCCAGCCTGGGAAGCTGCAGCCTCCATCCCACTCCGCTGAGGCTGCTCCTGCTGCTTCTGCAGAGAGGCTTCTGCTCTTGTCCTCAGGAGCAGGGCGGTGTTTAATAAGAAGAGCTGTCATGCTTCAGCGCGCCGATGCCTGCGATTGACTGGCAGGCAGTGGGATTGTTGTATTATGGTCATATTAGCTAATCTCTGCTGATAATTGTTATTAATCGTTGTCTTGGATCTGTAGTGTGAAGATGCTTTAGTTCCCCCCATTGTAACTCTTCAAGGTGAAACGCAAGAGCTGCTTAACGATGCATAAGTAGGATAAAAATGGAAGGAAAGGCTTTATTTTTTTTTTTTTTTTCCCTCCATCTCTCTGAGAAAGCAGTGCCTTGTAGTGCAAAGTCAAGCTGGATGTTTGAGCTGCACTGGCTTCGAGGCTCTGCTGTCCTCTAGCCCCTTTTGCTCCGAAAGACAGTGGTCTTTTGGTGGTGTTCCCTCAAAATCCCACCCTGTCCCAGCTGGGCTTTGTTTGCAAGGCTGATGTTCAGTGTAGACAGAGGATGAAAAATGAAAAGCACAAATTCCCCCCCTCTCTGCTGGCTGTGGCCATTTTTCCCCTGCAGTCCATTGACGTGTTTTTTTTTTTGCTTTGAACTGGTTGTGCACTTGGGCTTTTCCCTTTTACAACCTTCGGTAGCAGTTCTGGAGTCTGGGATTTCTCACAGTAGGAAGGCCCTTGATCAGCTTCATTTTCTGTTCTTCCTTTGCTCCTGACCCCCATGGTCTGTGTCTGGTCTCTCAGAGGCTTTTCTTGACCTGCCCACAAGGGGATTTGATTTGCCAGCACTTTCGAGGCAATTGCTGTTGTCTTTTTGTTGTTCTTTGAGTGATGAACAGGGAAAGCGTTGGAGGAGCTCAGCTCCCCGAGGCATTTCCAAAATCCCACTGGTTACAACTGGTCCAAAGAGAACAGACGTTCAAGAGCAAAAAATTAACCCATTCATTACAGCTCAGAGAGTCTGGACAAAGGACAACAAGGGCCAATGTCTCCTTAACAGTCTCCTCAGCATTTCATGTCCTTTGCTGAGGCTTCCCCTCCCTATGATCTTGAGAGGAAAGAAAGAAAGGGGAGAGAGAAGCAGTTAAATCATCGAGAAATGAACGTGTCATGGTGGAGGTGCTTCAAACTCCATCACCTGCTTTGCTGCCTGTGTTCTGGGGCTGTTGGAAGTGGTCTCTTCTGCCAGCTCAGCCAGCAATGCTGTTGGATTTATCGAGAACTTTGGCAATTAATCGCTCTCAGACCCGAGAAGGGCCTCGCTGTTGTCCGTCAGAGTTTTAATTAATCAAAGCGGCAGATGGGTGCTATCAGCCTCAAAATGCTGGGGTAATTAACTCATTCATTATCTTGCTCTCTTGTTCTGTGGTGGTTTATAAAGGACATCTTTAAGCCAGCTGCTATCGCGCTGTCCCCATTGCAGGAGTTAAATGATTTTCATCGACCTTTACCATAATTACCCAGCATCCAGGATACCGTTAGGGAAAATGCTAATTTTTGCCAATAAATGCATAAACCCTCCTTGGCTTCAGCCAGGTGAGGAAAGCTTGACCTGCAGAGATGAGCAGCACTGGTGAGATGAAAGTTCCCTTTGAAAGTCTCTGGAATTTCTTTATGACTCACCCAGTGCTTCCAGAAACATCCTGTCTGGAACTGCCTGGTCTCCTGGCATTTTGTGCTGTGTCAAGATAGAAATGTGACCAACTGCCAGATGTTTGACAAACCAAAACAGCCTTCTCACCTTGGGGAAACAAGAACACTACACCTTCTTAGGCTCTCCAAACTGGACGTGCACATTGCTGCAGGAGGGTTTTGCTGGCAGCTGACCAAGTCCGTGCTGGGGAATAGTGTCACTTTGAGGGGGCGGAGTTTTGTGGGGTGTTTTTTGAATATGTCCTACCAAAGTGGTTTGAAACATCTCTTCCATCGTAAATGAATGCCCAAGAAACACTCCCAGGCACTGGAGTTGTGTTGGCAAGTTGTTCGCGTAGCTTTTGACGTGCTTTTGGCCCAGGCTGTCTCCATGAGAGTACACAGCATGGCTCAGGAGCAGTAGACAGTTTGGATGTGGTCACACTCTGGCCATTTTTGCCCTGAGGAATAAGAGTTTGGACATGGCTGACTCTGTACCGACTGGCAGCAGCAGCAGAGAAAGGTCCTCAGCCCATTGAGCATGCTGGGATAGATGTTGCCATAGATACTTACATCATGCATGAAATGAGGAGCTTGAAGTAGAACCAGAAGCAAAAGAACAAAGAACTTAAATCCCATGGCTCCGAAACATACCCAGTATTCCTTCTCAATCTTGACGCGGTGCCTGGGAGGACTCAGGATTACCTCGTGACGACACAGGAATTTAGGAATGACCTGTGCAACTGTTCATATCCAAGCGGTTGCTTGCAGCCTAAGTGCTGGCAAGCTGCCTTTGCTTCCAAAAGATTATTTCCAGAATTGCCTGAAAGGGAGGTGAAACCAGGAGCTCTGGCCTTCTGAGGAAACCTCTTGTCCTGGATGCTCTTCCTGAAAAAGGAAAGAAGGATCCCAGCCTTAACTGTAGCTCCTTTGTGTGTGGATGGAGGCAGCCTCTCCATGGCACTGCCCATCCAAGCTGTGAGGCCAGTGCTTCTCCCCAGCACCCAGACCATCCTAAATAATGAGCTCGTTCACCTTTCGTGTGCTGTCAGGAAGGCAAAAGAAATCATCTACAGTTCTGACTGCTGCTTGAAGGCTCTACCGCTGCCTGCAACGGTTGCTTTCAAAACATTTGGTAGGAACACAAAATCCATGGAAAACGTAGACCCAACTCCTCAGCCAAAGCAATACTGTGGCTTTAGTAATCAGGAGGTTTGGGAAAAGAAGGGTTTGGCTTTTCTTAATTAAGATTGTCTTTCCCTGGCAGATTAATTACCCAGAATTCATTGCAAATCTCTACCTCCATGGAGGTTATTGATCCAGTCAGGCTGCTGGGATCTGTCTGTGATCCTCCTTCTGGGGGAATTTAGGGAGAGAGGGAAGGAGGGAGTTGTCTGCCAGTTATTAATAGAATTTGGAACAGATTTTCCCCCCACCAGCTGATTAAACCGAAACGCTAGACAGTTGCATAATCTTGTGCATCTCAGCAACATCAGCAAATACCACCAGGACCACGAGCCAGAGAAAAGTGTGGAAGAAGTGTGGAGACAGATGCCAACAGTGGATTTTTTTCTGGAGAGGTAAAGCAATGGGATTTTTATTTTCAACACATGTTCAGAAACAGGGTGCTTAGAGATGTACGGTGAAATGTCTCAAATGCCTCCTGGGCCGGAGTTTTAGTGTAACATGATGGGTTCAGCTCAGGACTAGGACAAGGAACAGGACTGCTGGTCCTCTTTGATGACATCCAGATGAAGTATAGGGGTGATCCCACCATAGCTACTGGTGCTTGTGAGCTCGGGCCCAGGGACCCACGTGCTGGTGGGGATGGAGTGCTGATGGGAAGCTAGCGACATCTGCCCCTGCTCTGCAGAACATCAACTTTCAGCTTCCCAGAAGTGGAGACTGAGAGTAGCTGCAAGTCAAGGGCTGGGATGATCCTGGCGTTGCTGTTTGGGTAGCTGAGAAAGACAATCCAAGGAATGTCTCCTGGTTGTGGAGCTGTCCCTGTAAAACACCAGCTGCTTCTCGTGTGGGGTCGTGAGCGATTCCCTTTCATGGATCTGTTGGTTTTGAAAAAATAATGGGCACCAACAGCTTTGGCTTGTTAAGCCCCTGATCTCCTTCAACCTTGCAAACAGCATTTTAAAGCTTCCACACCCCACTGTGTGCTGCTGCTTGTTTGCTGTGACTGTCAGGTAAATGCCTTAGTTCAACATCTTGAGGGATGATTTGTAATCCAGGGGCTGTCCTTCAGCACAAGGCTGTGCTTCTTGCTGCACTTACTGCACCCTGCCAGCTACTCAGCCTCTCTCTACCTTCCTTTTTCTGTTTTCCCAGGATTTCTGGTTTGTTGTTTTGGTTTTTTTTCCCTGCCTACTGCAGTCTTTAAACAAGAAAACAAACAATTCCCCAAAGCTCTGGGAGATGCTTCTGATGAAAGATGTGCTGTAATGATGGGAGCTCTCTGCAGCATCACACGTCACAAGTGGTGACGGTCGTAGGACTGGCTGCCTGGCTGTTTAGAGAGCAGCTTTTTGCCAGGCTTCATTCACAGCCTCGCAGAGTTTGCTGGTTGAAAAAAAATGTTGGTTTTCCCCTTTGGAGTTTAGAAATCAGGCCTGAAATTTTCAAGAGATAGCAGTAATGTTGAGAGCCCTAAATCTGCCTAGAAAGAGTTGTGGTTTTACTGTTAGGAAAAAATTGAACAGTATTCTTTTGGGATCCCACTTTTTAAAATATCCCCTGAACTGGACACTGAATTACTTCCTCCTTTTTGCAAATTCTGAACAAAATTTGAGCACAGGAGACTGGTTGCCAGCGACAGATGTAACACTCTGTAGACCATAAGCACGATGAACTGTTAGGAGAACCTCACAAAGCCCTTAGGTTCCTTCTCCCTTTTTCAGTAGGAGGAAAAAAAAAACTAATATCTCAATCACCACATCTTGTATTCAGCCTGGGCAGCCTAATCACCTCCTCTAATGAATAAAGTCAAGGAAAAGATAACTGATTGGACTGCTGGCTACTCAATACAGGCAAAAAAAAAAAAAAAAAAAAAAAAGGGTGGGTGCTTCTTTCCTAACTTTAGAGATGGGGCATCAGTTTAAAACTGAGACACCGGAGGCCAGTCAAGCATCTGAAATCATCCTAGACATCTGTGTAGGCAGTTTGGTGCCGAATACAATTGGGATGAATAATTCCTAGGAGGTACCTATTTTTCTCTGACGATTACTCAGACAGCTTAGAATTTGACAAGTGGCCTTGAGACGTATAAAGTTGGATGAGTTGTAGCTGTAGATATGTTAAATATGTACAAAGGGAAGTTGAAATCTATGGCCTTAAGCACTGCTCAACTCACAGAGGTGGTTCCTGGAGATTGAGGACAGATGGAGTTTCTAGGATCACTCCATGTGCTGGATCTGGCATCTTCTGCTACCACAAAACTTCACCTGGATGGAAAGGACAAGCACATGGATTGTATGGGAAAGTGGGACTCGAGTGAAATGATGCAGCCTCTCTTTCCTCTGCTTATAGCCTTGAGAAGGATCCATTCTGCTCTGACCTGAGGCTGCTCCCAAGTTCCACCAGGCTTTAGTGACGCAATAACTTTCACAGTGCTCACAAACTAGAGGAGGCTGTGGGCATTGAGAAGGTATAGAAAAGAAGTGAGTTTATGGATGTTTGGTGTTATTTAGTGCACTGAATAACTAGGGCACTGTTTGCATTAAGTAATCCCTGCTTGTTGCTCCCAGCTACATTCAAAATGAGAGGGAGGGGAATACTTTAATTATTCTTTATAAGATGTACAACTCTGACTGTGTCTTGCCTAGGTGCATGGGGCTGCTGGGGGCTATTTTGGGGTATGTGAGGCCTTGTTTACAGATATATGAGTAACTGACCTTGGTAAGGAATGTATTTCAGTGAATCTCCTATTTCCTCCTGCAGATGCAAGGTAACTAACTACATTTCCACTTCAGCTGATGCCAGTTTCTCAGGCAGTAAGACCATGCACACCAGGAGTCGTCACAGAGTAGCTGGTGAGCATCCCTGGGCTTGCCTTGCATGGAATTTGTGCCCACAGCAGTTTGAGAGCCATCTCACACAGGTACCTACTCACACTTGTAAGCATGACTGGATATGGGTGTGCAGATTCACACAAGCTTTGTCCAGAGATGATGTTTTAAGATCCACGGCTATTAATTCACTGGGAGATGAAAGGTTTTTGGTGCTGGATGGTAAAAACGGTGACTTTTGTAAATCCTGCACTAAGACTGCCTCAGTTGGCCTTGCAGAGATGATCCACTCACCACTCTCCTGTGCTTTTGCTTCTGGATTGTAAAACCAGAAGGTGTGAGTACTGAGGAGCTGGGAGCACAAAATGCCCCAAGGGCACAGTCCTGATCCTCTGTGCCTGCTCAAGCCTGAGGAAGAAGCCTGCTGAAAACTCCTCAGCCAGGTTTGTGTTAGGCCTTGAGGTGATCTCATTCAAAATTAATAACCTAGCCACCTGATAGACGTGTCTTACAGGGGGAATTTTATCAGTGTAACTGGAATCAGTAGTTAGCCATCTTCTGCAGGGATTGGCCTCCTCTGGCCACGGATGTGTTCCTTCTGGAAGCGGCCAGTAACTTCGGGATAGGAGACACTTGTTTGCTGTTTGACTTTCTCAGACCAGATTATTTTCTCTGTTAAGATTCAGGTAAATATATTCCCCATGCAGATGCACCTACATTTATTTTAGGTTAAGTTTTGAA
The DNA here is from genome assembly GCA_013396935.1 of Baryphthengus martii. Classification (NCBI taxonomy): domain Eukaryota; kingdom Metazoa; phylum Chordata; class Aves; order Coraciiformes; family Momotidae; genus Baryphthengus; species Baryphthengus martii. The sequence continues at coordinate 41,287 of VWZK01013445.1, read as the reverse complement.
ATTTTCACTCATTTCTAAAAAGAGAACAATCCTGTTTCGCATTCCCAGTAGTTAAAACTCCTCCCTACCATCACCTTGCCTCAAATGCTTTTTACTTTCAAGCCTCTGATTTTCACAATTCTGCTGTGAATTTTGCAGCTTGAGCTCAGAGCCCAATGTTTTGGCAACACTCCTGTCTGCACGGGAAGCAATCCAGGCCGCGATATTACTCGGAGCTCCTTGTTTTACAGACAACCTTCTACCTCTACAGAGCAACCCAGCAATTCAGCACCTTCATTCTCTTGAAAGCCACTGAGCTGGCAAAGACCACAGGGTGTTACAGCTGCTACAATTCAGCAGAGCCCTGGCTGGCTGGTGTAGGAAATTACTTTTGGTGTGAGCAGCTGCAGGGCACTTGATGATTTTTAGCAATGTAGCTGTGTGCAGAAAATCAAGCAAGCCCTGGGAGGCTGCCTTGAATTAGGAGTAACAGATTTGGTAAGAAGGACCAAGTTACAGGTAGGATGCTGTGTGCAGGAATTTGGGTGATGCAGGGTTTTTTTTGTTAATTGGGGGATAGAATTTAACAGGAGGGTTGTTTGTCAGGCTGCAGTCTGTGAAAGTTCCAGTTTTGGTCCTGGACTCATAAAAAGGCTGGTTGGAGAGGACTCTCTGAAGACTGGTCTGCCAGTTTCATGGCTCCTTTCTCCTTTCTCTGAGGATCCTCTAGGGCCTGGCTTACTCTCTTTTTTACAACCCAGCAGCGTTACCTTTGCAGTAATCAATAGAAGCAAGAAAAAAAAAAAAAGAGAGAGAAGAGAAAGACTTATCTGGTTTCCAGGGGAAGGATGAGGAACAGGCTCTACCTTTCTCTCCGGGGCAGGATCCTCACATGTGCAAGCAGGGGCAAATTCTGTGACCTTTTGTCAGAAGAAGAGTTTTCAGAGCTTCTCGTGCTTTAGTGAATGCTGCGTTCGGCTGGAGAAACACGGCCCCTGCTTTCCTCCCGAGACAGGAAGGCTGTGAAGCTGGTTGCACTGGGCTCCCAGGCACGTCACCTTGAGAAAATGACGTTCTAGGCATTCAGTGGGCACTGCAGAAACAGGGGCCAGCCTCAAAAGATGTCTTGGGGTACAACTTGCCATCCTGTACCCTGTCTTCAGGAAAGGAGCTGTGGATCTAGCCTAGCTCGCTACCAACCCCCTCCTACCATGGCACTGGTGATCACTTCCAACATCCTCACTTTCTCTGCGCTTGCTTGCTCTGAGCATTCCCTGTGTCTTGAAGTTCACACAGTAACTTGTAGAAGATAAAGCCTGGAGCGAGGGCCGACCCCAGGGCCGTTTAGACGAGAGATGTTCCCTATCAAGAGCAGTTCTGTTTTGTCCCTGGGAAGGACTTAGCACCCCAGAGTGGGTACTCTGAAACTAGCAGCATTTCTCCGAGCTTGCCTGTACTTACCATGGTTGCCTCAAGCTTCCTCCTTGCACGCAGGGGAGGCACTACACACGAACTTTACCGTGACGTTTGGTAAATGGTTTTTGCTGCTCGATGCCATAAACAAATAGTAAGTCAAAGTGCTAACGCATCGCGCTCCCTACGCCAAGCCGTGGCATTCTGTGCAAATCCCTTACGCGAAGTCTTGGCCTCTGATGCGTAGGCAGAAGGTGAAAGCTCGCTGTGTAAGGCCCTGGGTGGGTTGTGACCAGAAAGAATGAGATTTTATTGACTAGGGATGGCAATAAACAAATGAGGAGAGAGGAAAGTTTCACAGGGTGTGTTTCAGGTTAACAGAGGAGAGGAAAAGATTAACAAGAGGCGTTTGTTTGTTGCTTTTTTATTATGGATATTTTCATTAGAAAACAACCTTGAACACCCAGGAATAGTTTTCTAATAAAGGTAAGCTCATGAAGAGCACTTGGAAGTTTCCATTCTGGGTTCAGGAGAACGATGGGACAGTAACACAGTCGACATGGTCATTCCTCTTAGTCAACCCCTCCCTTGTGGCTGATTGTATCTTACATGGCAGCCTTCCCTTCCCTTCTCTCCTCTTCCCTTCCCTTCTCTCCTCTTGTCTTCCCCTCCCCCCTCTTCTCTTCCCTTCCCCGTGCTTCCTGCCCTGAACAAAACTAACCCCCGGCTCCCAACCGCACAGACATCACTGTAGAAATCTCAAAGAGAGTATTTCTGCATGGACACACCATTGACTCCTCTCATCCCTCAGTGAACATAGTGATTTCTTCCAGGCCCAGCTCAGGACCCAATCAAGAGAACCTTGGAGATCCATGCAGAGACACTGCTTCCTCCCCTGGGCAGACTCTGTAGTGTGAAGGATCAGTCCTTGGGAGTCATTTCAAAGGGGGTTCACATGAGGAGATGCAGCATTAACCTCCTTGGGGACTCTGCTTGCTGGGGTGAAGATCCAGGGCAGTGTTCTTGCCATCTCCACTCGCTACCTCCCTTCTTACTCTCAGCCTCTCTGGGACAAACGTTCTGAAGGGGTTGATGCATAGCTATGGGCTGGTTGTGCTTCTGGAATGAGGAAGATTTCCTCCCCAAGCCTGGCCTGCGCTGCCTACAGAGGGTTTGTTTATAAAGGGAGAGCTGCTGTGTATGAGCTAAAACCAGGAAGGACAAGGCCATTTTCCTTTGCTGCCACAGGAATCTGAAAAAGATTCTTGCTCCCCTGTCAGCAGGGCAGGCCTCACTCAGTTTTACCACCTTTTGAAACACAAGTGCTTTGTCCTCCCCGCGTTTTTGGCTCAGGTACATCATCCACTCTAGATACCCTGAGGCTAAGAACCAAGAGATTCCCTGTGCCATTATCCCACAGCTCGAGATGCTTGAAAGCATTTGCTCTTCTGGATCAAGAAACTAAACTCCATGAAAAAGGGTTCTGCTGGCCACACCAGTCTAGAGGGATGGGAGGAAGGTTTGTGTGCCTGTCAGCAAGGAGTAGAAGGGCTGTCCACAGGCCCGTCTCAGAGAGACGCTCTACCACTTCCTAGCGCCGAATCACCCCTTTCCAAAGGAAAGGGAAGGTTATGGAGTAGTGAGTGAAAGGGGAGGGGGAATATAATCTCATAAGAACATAGGTGCTGAGATCAGAAAACATCAATTTTTGTCTCTCTAGCTGGAAAAGAAGATCAGGTGGGTGTGCAGAGCTCTGCTTATCCTTCTAGGGAAAAGGACTAAAATGAACCTCTGTAGCGTGCAGTGGGCAAACTCCCAGAGAAGCGTGGCAGGATGGATTTTAAAGGAAAGCTGTCTTGGAATGAAGAGCAAAGAGCAGAGTAGCTCTGTCACCACTTTGAAGTGTGAAAGGATGTCACCTGTGCAGGCACGCTGGGCATGTGCCGTTCTTGTGATTATCAATAGGAAAAAAATATATAGGCTGAAAGATGCTCCCACTGCCCCAACAGTGGGGTCCTAACCCTCTGCTAACCACAGGTTGTCATCCTGCCATAGAAGGCTCTCACTGGAGGCAAAGTATCTCTGCCTGATGCTGGCTGTCCCATCCAGAGGGAAGTCTGCGGTCCCCTGGAGAAGGCTACGCTCCAGGAAGGCTCCTTGGTTATGAGCAGACTCAATTACTCAGCTTTTCTTTGAGCAAGCAGGGAACTGAATGTGACGTCCTCATTCTGTTTGGTAAAGAGCATCTTGATACGTAACGTAACACATAAAGGAGCATCTTCCCTTGGTACCTCTTCTCTGTTCTTTACATCCTGGGTATCAGAATCCTTTTTTAAATTTTCTTTCTTCTTTTCCTAAGATGCTTGGGGGGGAAAAAAAAAAAAAAGGACAAATACTGTCAACGGGGTTTGGAAAAGAGTCCACGTCCCTGTTCAGAAATCCATCTCTTGCCAGACAGTTGTGGTGGGTGTTTGTGCTTTTGCATCGTTGTGCTTGTTTGAGTATGGCTCAGGTACGTTTGAGGGGTCTTCAGTCTGCTTCCTGCTGCTGGAGCTGAGCATCTGTTTTCCACACACCTCTTTCTGCACTAATTAAATGCTATGAAATAACGAGCATGAAACAGAGACAGGCCAGAGGTCCCATAAAAGCATTTCCCTCTTCTGTCTTGGCTTTGCCTGAAGTCAAACCCCGTGTCGTACTTTCCACGCAGCAACTCCCCGACTCCTGTCAAGGCTTATTTGATACAGTTAAGTATTCTGCCAGGTTTATTTGACTTTTGGGGGTTTTATCTTTTCATTATGTTTTCCAGGAGAACATTTATAAATATATATGTGTATGTGTACATATATTTTATCTCACAATTTCAGTTCTGGACGAGAAAACATGGTTCTTATATCAAAGGAGAGATTCACCCACTGACCTGGAGGTAATTTGAATAATGAAAGAGAGATAGTTTTTGATGTTTGTGTAAACAGCACAGAAGTTCTGTTCTCCTTGTATCCAGCATGATAGATGTTTGATCAAAGACTGCCTTCAGGAACCACTGCACGTCCAGCTTCCATTTTTGAGGGAAATATTCCGAGAGCCATCGGCTCATTGCTGTTGTATGGAAACCATTTGCTTTTGCTCTGTCTCCTTCAACATGGAAGAAGAGGTGAAGGTCATTGCAATAAGCTCCTACACTTCTTTCTCCTCTCAAGATTCAAATATGTCATTGTCTATCAATGAAATGAATTTGCCTGTCTGGACACATGAAGGCTGTAGAAGACTCTAAACCTAGTCTGAGAGAGATGTATTCCTTTCTCTTACATCTCTGGCCATCCGTCCTCACAAGGAGATGTGTAGGGATAAACCACAGGTTGGAAGTGCTCATGGTGCAGCCACCTCCTATACTGAAGAATACACTTTGCTTAGTCAAAATCATCTCTTTTTTTCTTTCTCTTGAGGAAAACAAAGAGAAGATGCTTGAACGACTGACCACCACGTGCGGATGGTCTTCAGAACTAGAAAGTCTTCAGAATTGTCCTCCATCTATAGATACTGGCTCTGATGTTCTACTGCTGCCAGATACAAGAGCTTTGAGAAGAGTCAAGGACCTGGTAGACGTGAGTAGCATTTTCCTGTCTTCCCGAGTGAAAACATAGTGGACAACCGATGCCTCTCTTGACTCCAGTCTGTGCCGCTGACTTGCTCTTTCCTTTGGTCGCAGATGACGGTAAGGTAAGACATGGACCTCTTCAGGACCTTGCTTGGGAAACCACAACAGGAAATGCACCTGACTTCTTTGAAAACCAGTCCTTGACTTCTGACATTTTGAAGCTGGAAACCAAGTGTTAGATGGGAAAAACGGGTTTTGGGAGCGCGATGGGGTTTCTGTGGCAAAGTGACTATATATCAAAGAGGCCTGACTGGTGGTTATGGAGTCTGACTATTGATACAGCCTCTTCCTGATCCCTGTGTTCTCTGATGACCCTGGGGTCAGTGCGTGCGCTTGAGCCACTGCAGGCACAGAGGAAGAGGTGTATCTTTGGCAGTGGGTATTTACCAAGAGACTGGATGGCAAGAATGGAAGAGCTGTGGAAGCTGGAGGCCAGCACCGATGTTTCAAGTAGGCAAGAACAGCGTTGGCAACTGACACAGAGCAAAACACCTCTGAAGAGCATCACCAGAAAGACCTGCCAAAACTGATGGAAAATCAGGAGACTAGCAGAAGTCACGAGAATGAGCAGGACCACGCGCAGCACCATTTCGGATGATGGCGACCCACAGTCCTCCACGCTGACCGCACCCAAACGGTGCTGGAGGACCACAAAGCCCAAGAACTGAGGGGGTCTCCACAGTGACGGGACCTGGAATTTCCTCCACTGGGAGGGAGAAACAGCTGCCAAACTCTGCAAGCTTTTGTTTGTCGGTGCAAGCCGATCTGACTGCTTTGTAACAAACTACAGAGAACGTCTCTTGGGGAACCCGGCGGACAAGACTAGAAGAGAGATGTGGGGAAGAAGAGGTGCGTTCTGTAGCATAGCTCTGCTCCACCTTTGCTGTCTGCTGGAATCCCCCGACACACAACGTTGTTTTGCACGTCTTGGGAGCGTACTGTCTCTGTTTGCACCTTTGAAAGTCCTGCATAGTAGCGCAAAGGAGATGGCACCAGGGAGATGAGAGAACTGCGCTGTGGAAGCGAGACCCCCATCGCTATTTGTGCCGTCCATACTTTGGGGAGGAAAGAAAAAGCGAATCCCAACCCCCAAACCCCACACTAAATTTGCACTTGTTCTCTCAGGCTGGCAACCTAGAAGTTCATAAACTCAGAATGACCTTGATCTGGAGTAAACTGCTGTGAAAACAGTTTCCAGTGGCTTCCCCGAGTTTGCTTTGCTGGTGGCAGCCCTTCGGCTCCGTGCTGGCACACCTACCGAGCTCTTTGAACAAGTTTTGACCTTCCTTTCAACCCCTCTGCCCATCAAGCCGGCTAATGACATGCTTCGTATTGCACAGAACACATACAATTGACAAAGTTCGTAGTGGTGTTTAAATATTAAACAGTCTAGACAGGCTCTTGAGCCTTACGCCGCGACGGAAAGGCTCAGACCGTGCCCATCTCTGAAACTGGGCTGCGGGATCGTTTGCACAGTAAGACAGACAATCAGACTCGTATACATTGCCATGCAACAGAAGAGACCCCGAACCGCCAGCCCTAAGTGGAAAGTTTATTTCTAAGCACAATATATGGAAAAACCGAACCAACAAACCCCACAGATATAGAAAAAACATTATAGCAAATCCCTGGTCAAGTCGGACTTCGGGTCTATCACTACCCTGCACCCTCACAGCTGCTTCAAACGTCATGCAATGGAGGAGAGGGCACTCGGAACGACGCCCTCCGCTTCGGATTGAGGAGGATCTCCAAGCGGGAGAGGGCCGACGGGACTCCCGCTGAGCGATTCGGGCTGGAACCAGCGAAAGGGCGGCGCCGCTCACCCCCCACCGCGCGCGCTTTGCGTGACTACCGGCGGTAGACTTGGCACTTCGACAGGCTTTACCGACGTGGATTCTCACAACACCCCTGTGAGGTAGGTACGTAGTGTTATTCCCCCTTTGCATGGAGGGGGGGAGAGGGAGGGGACTGAGCCGAACAGCCCAAGGCTACAGAGTCGGTGGCAGAGCTGGAGTGAGAGTATGCAGAGTCCTGTGTGCTCAGAGTACTAGATCCCACCACTCTCGCACGGCAAGTTGTGCTTCTGACCTCATAAACTTTTAGCCGTTGGCCAAATGAAAGGAATTTGACTTCTCCGTAGGAAACGAGCAGAGGGCAGGGAGGGAAAGAACATCATGTCTGACAGCTGTCCCTTCATCTGCGTATGCTTCCCCCTTCCCCAAACCGCCAGAATTCCTCATCTCTTGGGATGAGGACAGCTTCCACCACAGGCATGGGGGCGAGAGGCTGCTGGGTGTGCTCGTTTTGGCCAAGTTTCTTTCTACCGCGAATCAGAAGCGGTTCTTCCAAGAGAGCGTTCGTTGCAACACCTTCACGCTGGGATAGCTGCTTTTAGACAGGATCAGAATTGCCCCTTCCCTCTCCCTCCTCCCACCAACGACCTTCCCTCCCCTCTGCCAAAAGCACTCTTTGGTAGATAGTAAGGTTGGTCAGATCAAGGTACGGTGGCCTCAGAAACCATGCTGCTCCGCACGGCTCCTCAGCAAATCACCTTTCTTGGCCAGTGTTTCACCTCCCACATTCTCTGCCAAAGAAGCACCTGTTCTGTTGCATTCTGATATTCAAAGGGACACTGTCAAGTAACAGAGGGGGAAAATACGACCTTGCCTTAAGACGCTAACCTCTGTCATCAACGTTGCAGAAGGGCTGGGGTGGTCCAACCCAGAGGAAGAAGTTTGGCACCTTCTTCTGGTCCAGAACCACCTGAGCCGTGACGGCCTAAGCTGCCAAAGGAGCCGGTGGCTCACGTTTGCCCCGGCTCCAACAGAAGCTGCGAGAGGTGCCGGTGGGACGGCAGAGGACGGTTGGACGCAGCCGTTGCGCAACGTTGCTCAGCGCTGCCCCTTGAACGGACGCGCTTTGGCCGAAGTCCTGATTTTAATTTGGGGAGGGGGGAGCTGGGGTTCAGGCTCGATCGCTGTGGGTTCGTGGTTCTGGGGCTGCTGAGCTGTTGCCGCTCAATTAGCTAAAACCCGTATTTTTAGGGTTCCTGCTCTTGACGCTCCCTTTGTGGCAGCTGCACGGGCAAAAGAGCTCGACCCTGCGGAACTGGGACGTACCCTCCAGAGAGCAAGGACAGTCAGCAGGTTTTCCTCCTGTCGCAGAAGAAAGGTGGGGAGCAGAAAGGTGGAGGTGGCGGAAGGAGTGGAGTAAGCGGAGAGAACAATACGTGCCCAAATGGAAAAGGACAAAATTGGTAGGGAAAGAAATTTTATTTTCAAGCTTGTAAGAGAATATTACAAACAATGGAGAGTAAAAAAAGCCCAAACCCTAAAAACTATTTAAAAAGTACTTGACAGTGTCCCTTTAATATCCACAAATGATTCAGCCATTGTGCATTGAAAGAGAAATGTTCCTGAAGAGCAACCGGTACCTTCGAGGATATATCCCAGAGAAGGAGACTTATTAGAAGTGTTACATATTCGATCGGCAACTCTGCTCCCTCTTCAGACTTAACTCTCTCTTGAATGATTGAAAGGAATAGACTCTGTAATAAACTAACAGACTGGATGGGAAAGGCTCAGCCTACAAGACTGAGTGAGACTGTTGCAAATTGAGCAGCAGGGATACAGACACCATAAAAAACAAACAAAAAAAACAAAAAAAATGTACATTTCTAACCCACGAGTGTCTGAATCAGCAAGGAAGCAGAAACCCACCGAGANAAAAAAAAAAAGAGGATTTTTTGGTAAAATCTGGGTATGCCTGGGTTTTGTTAATTTTTCTGGGTGGGATGATTCAATCTCTCTGTAAATCAATACTGAAAAATCTCCCAGCCATTTCCCTTCAGGTGTCCTACGGTAAATCGAACGAGGCTCCAGAGCGAAACGAAAAAAATACCCCAACTCGCAGCCCTGGTTAATCACAGTCTGGAAAACAAAAAGAACTCCAAATATTTCCTTCCGTTCCTCGGTTGNTATTACAAACAATGGAGAGTAAAAAAAGCCCAAACCCTAAAAACTATTTAAAAAGTACTTGACAGTGTCCCTTTAATATCCACAAATGATTCAGCCATTGTGCATTGAAAGAGAAATGTTCCTGAAGAGCAACCGGTACCTTCGAGGATATATCCCAGAGAAGGAGACTTATTAGAAGTGTTACATATTCGATCGGCAACTCTGCTCCCTCTTCAGACTTAACTCTCTCTTGAATGATTGAAAGGAATAGACTCTGTAATAAACTAACAGACTGGATGGGAAAGGCTCAGCCTACAAGACTGAGTGAGACTGTTGCAAATTGAGCAGCAGGGATACAGACACCATAAAAAAACAAACAAACAAACAAAAAAACCCAAAAAAAATGTACATTTCTAACCCACGAGTGTCTGAATCAGCAAGGAAGCAGAAACCCACCGAGATGGCTCAAGCTTCTTGTGATCAGAGTAAAATGGAAGGAAATGAACCTGGAAGGTCTGCATGGAAAATGATGTGTGTGAGTGGTAAGATTCGGATGCTGGATTTGGGGTTATGAAGGCATAAATCACACCAGTACTTGTGCTTGAAACACCTGTGGGGCGTTCGTACAAAATTTGCCAAAAATGCCTATATGNTTTTTTTTTTTAATCGCTCTCACACTGGGGGTGTGTGTTGGTGTGCGCGTGCGTGCGTGTGCGGGGGGGGCGTACAGAGCGTCACCTATTGCAGGTAATCGGAGTTGTAAGACATGCTAAACCGCCTGTTCCTCTGCTTCCCCAGAACTCTGCCTACTCGGTTTGTAGTCTCTATTGCACTTGTTTTGTTGGTTTGTTTTTTTTGTGATTTGTGTCGTCGTTTTGTTTGGGTTTGTTTTTTTTCCTTTTTTTATTTTTTTCCCTTTTTTTTTTTTTTTTTTTTTTAAACTGACTGGAAAACATTAACCTCTTTAGCATGAGTGTGCAGCTCTCCCTCCACCTGCTTTTTGTGTGTTGTTTTTTTTTTCCTCAGCTGGCCAGGTGCAGCCTCTTGTATCTTGTGCAGTTACCGAAAAAGAAAAGGAGAGGAGGAAAGAACGAAAAAAACCCAAACCTAAAAAAAACCCAAACCAAACAAAAAAAAAAAAGGAAAGAGAAAGAAAAAAGGCACACCATGCTCCTCTGCTTTATGAGTTCTTTGTCTCCTCCGCTTCGCGTTAAGGCCTCCTGAATTCCTCGGCTCAGACCGTCGTGACCCTCATGACGAGCTCTCTGTTACTACTAGACTGACTCCTCTGTTCGTGAGGCCTCAGGTGGCTGAGTATATGCAGGATGGTGTAAGCACAGTGGTGGTCAGAGAGGGTGCCTGTGGCATGGCCGGCAGCCCGTGCCCCGCTGTCGGCCGGAGCGGAGTTAGTGGCTGTACCACCGGTGGAGGACGAGTGGGTGGGTTGGGAGGAGGGGCGTTGGTTTGTCCTCGTCCCTGTTTTTTGTTCCTCCATGTCCTTTGTTTTGTCATAGTTCAGCACTTTCCACTGCTGATTGACCGCCTGCCACCGTTTAAAAATCCGGTAAACCGAGGGCCCTTCGTGTATTATTAGACCTGGAGGGAAGGGGGAAAGAAATAAACATAAAACAGAAAGGAAACTTTAGAAAGAACCGCAAACCTACCCCAGCGTCCTGCCCCCAGACAGCTGGTTAGCTCAGCTCGTCCTCGGCTGGCGTTTATTCAACGATAACTCACGTCGTTTAATTACCGGCGGGGAGAGCGCCGACGCTCCGGCTCCGCTGGCTCCCTTCCCCCCTGAATGAAAAGGATTACGGCTTTATCCCAGCGATCGACAACCAGACCGTAAAGGCAGCAGGGTGAGTTATGCTCTTCCAGCCAAACGCTATCTGTTTACCGATAAACGCCCCGAGGTTTATCTATCGCCGGCCGGGTTTTGCGCCGCGCAGGCATGATTCACCCAGCCGCCGGCGTCTGTTCCGAGGGGGTGTCGCTGGAGCTGACGCGCCGGTGACGTCGGCTGCACCGGCGTCGTGCGTGCGCACGGCCCGAGTCGCTCCCCACGCGCGCGCGGCAGCGGAGCAGGCACGTACGTGGAGGCCAGAGGTGGCGAACGAGCCAAAAAAAAACCCCAAAAAGGGTCTGTTTATACCTGGTAAATGGTTTGTCATCTGCTCAGCGGCAGAGCAGGCAGTTCAGCGTACGTCATTGCTCCCCTTCCAAAGGGGAAAACACCACCTTGAGTATTGTGTCCAGTTTTGGGCACCTCACTGCAAGAGAGATCTCGAGATATCTGATCCCCTGTGACATCACTAACAAGCTGCGCTAGGGAGTGGGATTTAAGCAGCATGAGAAGGGTCCGAGTCGCCTTGTTCTGCAGCAGTCTGTGAGGAAGGCGCCTTGGTGGGTCATGTTAACTGATGCCAGAGCAACAGGCAGGACTGGGTGGGTTAGCCCATGGAGAGCGTCAGTGTTCCTCATGATGAAGGTCTGCCTGTTCTCGGGCGACATCAGAAACGCTTCTAGGAAGAGCAGCTCTCGTGCCTGCCTGTCGCAAGCGTACAAATAAAAGAGCGAAGGACAAAAGACACAAGAAATAAGAAGCGACCTTCTGCCTAAATGAGGAGGTTGCCTCGACCAGCAATAGGTGGAGATACAATGGTTGCCACCAGATAAAGTGGTTTATGGCTATCCCTCAAGCTTTATGGCTTTATCTTCCACCTGCCTTTTCCAGACTGTTCTAGTTCCTGATAATTACTGGAGTGAACCTGTGCTGTATCAAAACCCAAAATATCTGAAATATCCATGAACTAAAAATGGGCCTTTGTGGCCAAGAAGGCGCATGGGCTCCTGGGGTGTATAAAGAAGTGTGTGTCCAGCAGGGCGAGGGAGGTTCTCCTGCCCTTCTGCTCTGCCCTGGTGAGACCACATCTGGAGTATTGGGTCCAGTTCTGGGCTCCCCAGTTCAAGAGGGACAGGGAAATGCTGGAGAGAGTCCAGGGGAGGCTACGAGGATGCTGAAGGGACTGGAACATCTCTCCTGTGAGGAAAGGCTGAGAGAACTGGGGCTGTTGAGTGTGGAGAAGAGAAGCCTGAGAGGGGATCTGATTCATGGCTAGAAATCTGTGAGGGGTGGGGGTCAAGTGGAAGGGGCCAGGCTCTTTGCTGGGGTGCCCTGGGACAGGACAAGGAATAACGGGGACAAGCTGGAACCCAGGAGGTTCCACCTCAACAGGAGGAGAAACTTCTTTGGTGTGAGGGTGATGGAGCCTGGCCCAGGCTGCCCAGAGAGGTGGTGGAGTCTCCTGCTCTGGAGACTTTCCAACCCCCCCTGGATCTGTTGCTGTGTGTCCTGCCCTGGGTGATCCTGCTCTGGCAGGGGGCTTGGACTTGCTGATCTCCAGAGGTCCCTTCCAACTCCTACAATTCTAGGATCCTATGATTCTGTGATTCCACCGTTAGGACTGATTTTCCCATCCCTCACTGACAGGATGCAGTCACCTGATTTCTCAGGGTCTGCCTCTGATTTTAGGGAGTTTAATCCCTAACTTCAGTTTCTAGCCTCTCAAGTTGTCAGCGTAACTAGGAGCCCTGCTGACCTGCTCACAGATTAGCTTCAGGGGGACCCTCACATTCATTCTACTGGGGTGCTGAAGCCACTGGCTGACTGGAGCGGTAATTACATTGGATACGCAGATCCGGCTGTTCTGGGATAGGGAATGGCACTGGGCACTACGATACGAGGGAGATCTTCCCTCTGGTTCCCCTCACAGACCACTGAGATTGCAGAGCTGTAACCCTATCGCGATGCCAACATTTCATAACCAAACACCACGATGTCACAATAGAAAAACGTCTTTTTTTTCCTTCCCTACTTTGAAATGCGGTCGAGAATTCTGACCTCGTCTGACCAGAGCATCAAGCATCCAAAGCAGGGCTGAGGGAGAGCCTTGCAGATCCAGGGGACAGAGCTTTGGAGCAGGCCTGAAGTGGATCAGCCCATGACAAAGGGACATTAGAGAGACATGTAAATGAGGTGAGTGATCTGTAATGAATGAAATTCCACTCTGACCAACTACAGAGCCAATGTTTCTCCGAGGCCGCTTTAAGCCTCAGATAAAAGAGCCGAAATCGAATGGTTTCTCTTTGGCTGTAGGAACGTTCTCCACAGAATCAAATCCATTCTCTGAAGTATTAAACACCGAGCCAGGATTGTAAATCTATTCTTAATTACCTTATCACAAATATTTAATGTGCAGCCTGATTCAAGAGGGCTGTTTATAAAATTCTTGTTTGTTTGCCTTCTAATTATAAATGTTTATGATCTTATGCAATTAACTGTGATGCTGATGGATGGGTTTCTGAGTCAACAGAGCACCTGTTTTCTTAGATAATTTTGGTTCCCAAATATTTGTAAAAGTACAAAATAACTTGTTTTCAGCCATATTTACTGGGCTCTAAATTAGTTATCGATTTCCCAGTGTCAAGCTCAGGAAGCTGTAAAATTAAAAAGGAACCAAGCGGAGGGGCGGGCAGGGAGGCGGAAGTAACAGTGATTCATTTGCAAGAGCAAATGCCAGGAGTGAGCAAGAGTCCATCGGTTCACATCAAGCTGCAGGACGCTCCATGCTCCCATCAAAACAAATTTTGTCCACCTGAGATAAATTAGGATTGAAATTCCTTACGTTCAGCTCTGTGCATCCAGAAACACTCCTCCCTCGGGGATCACTCTTGTTTACAGGGGTGAAACTTTCCAATTAGAGGCCAGACTTCGGCGGGAAATCCTTCGGGAAGAACAGTGTTTGACTAGAAGTGTCCAGCTAAAGGCAGTTATTCCCTAAGCCAAATCCTGTGTATGTGGCCAAGACAGCAGGTTGGTGTGAGCTCTTCTCAACGCAGAAATGCCTGGAGGAGAATTTCAGTTGTAGTCTGGTAGTGGCCTGGGCCTTTTCCACTTTTCCCAAGTTTATCTCACTCTATTCTGTTTCATAAAACCTCTTTTCAACAGCTCCTCTCTGAAAAACATCCACTTTGGAAGGAAAATCTCTGTGAATGTCATCCAAAAAGTGTAGGTCCAGATTGTTGCCCGGTTCCTGAAATCTGTTGTTAGTGGGTTTGGTGAAATGGAACTCCTATGAAATGTGGGCACTGAAGATGTGCTGTTCTCATTCCCATTTTCTAGCTGGACCAGCACCAGAAGAGATTCCTTGAGCTGAAAATTGTTGAATGCTGGAAAATATATTCAGGAGAACTATAATACACACTTGTCTTGTTCTCATTTCACTCTCAGGTCTGTTTGTGGCCATTGATGGAACCAGGGCGGCCGGCTCGATGGAGCCTTGGCCACTCTTACATTCTTAGGCATTTCTACTTGCACTGGCCATGGAAAGATTTCCCAAAAGGCTCTGGAGCCAGAGACAGCCCATATTATGTGATGGGGTCATTAACCTGATGGCAAAGTCTACCAAAAAAGAGTTCTAAGACCTCTACTTTCGTTGCCAGACCAATGTGGCTGTGCTGTTACCAGGATAGGACGCGACATCTCTGAGCTACCGTGGTGGGGCGAACCCAGCACCGTGCTCCAAATTAGCACATGCTGAGTCTGGAGCAGTATGTACAGGAAACCATACTGATCCCTTTTCTCTGTGTTCACTCTCTCCATATATTAACTTTTTTTTTTTCCTGCTCTTTCTCTTGTGGCTTTATTATTAGAGTCCATGCAGAGGGTCAGATCATGGTCAGCCCCGCAGAGCTCTGTAATGTCCAGGCAGGAGGGACAAAGTGGTTATCCTGGGTGCAGGGATTACTTCCCAGAGCTGAGAAGCTGCTTGGTGCCTCACAGCACAGACAAACAGAACAACACCTTGGCAACAGGTTATACCAGAGCTGCACCTGCTCCACACACCGGGATCTTACGCTTCCTTTCATTGGTTGTAAGTGGGAGAGTACCCAGCACCGAACCGCTGCTCTCAAGCAAAACTATCACAGTAAGTGACCCAAAGAGCACAGAGCCTGGTTGGATTTCCATCCAGACTGGATTTAAAGCACCAGGTAAGCAACCTCACTGCAGGTGAGCTAGGCAAGGGTTGTGCCCGTGCCGTTGGCTACCCCACTCAGCGCGTGCCCGCAGCAACTGGGAGAGAAAGCTGACAACGGCCGACTCTGGGCAAAGATTTACCTCTGCCATTTATCCCCCACCCTCACTCTCGTTTTCATCCCACAGAAAGAAGAACTGGACTGTTCCTTTTCCAGATGATTGAGATGCAGTCGGCAACAGAACCGGTGCTGGTAAAAACAGTTTAATTTCTGTGTTCTACTGACTGCCACAGCTAACCCTCAGCTTCTGGTCCCTTACAGTGCAAGAGTCAGCAAAAGGAGCATGACCAAGGATGAGTACCAGAGCCCAGAGGTAAGGCTCGTGTCCTGGTAGGATTTCTCTGAGCCTTCCAATACCTGCCCGAACCGTGTCACGATCCACGTGACATTTTCTTGAAAGAGATGGGTAAATTCTTGGGGCAGAAGCTGTTTCACCTCTTTGCCAGTAAAGAAACCACCAAAACAAGGCTTCTGCTGGCAGTGACTGGTACATCACCCTTGTGCTCACACCCATGGGATCTACAGGAGGTAAAATCATACCCAATTCCAGCCAGTCGCTCTGTCCTGCTTCTCATAAAGCCCCTGTCCTGCCACCTGAGCTGTCACCTTTTGTTTCCACCTTCAGCAGCACTTTCCTCTTCGGTTTCCTTCCCAAACACATTCTCACCTCAGCGAGGCAGCTGCCACACTTTAGCCTGCTTCTGCTGCTTTCATTGCTGAGTGTCAGGGGGAGATCACGGGAGCTGTGAGCAAAGTTTTGTGTTTGCATCCACAGCAGCAGCGGCTCAGGCCCAGATACCTCAGCCCTACTGGGAGATGACACTTTTCATTGTTGGCCTTTCTCTCCGTCGACATCACTGCAGGTACAAACCCTTCCCTCCCTTTCTGTGACTGCTTTAATCTTTCGTGGCCATCTCAAATTCCCCCACGTTTGTTTCTGAAGCTCCAGCCTTCGCTTATCTCTTTGCCTCAATCTCATCTGATAGGGTCCATCCTTAGCTGCATTTCCTCTTAACCTAAGAGCAGAAAAGTGGCTGCACTGGTTTAGACATGAGGTCTGTCTCTTAGAGCCTCCTGCCTCCAGCAGCAACCAGCAGGACAAGGAAGGGTGGAAAATCAAAGCCAGGGGAGCGATATTTCCCTGATGGGCTCTGCACACCGTAGTGGCCATACCCAGCCACAGACGGTCTCCTTTGGCTCATTTATGTCCCCTAACCAGAGGTTTCTGGTGTAGAACAGTAAAGTGCACTGACTTTGGCTCTGCCCTCTGCATTTTCTCAAGTTAGGCTGCCCCATCCCTTCCCAAATTCTCCATTCCAAAAAAGCACTTTAGAACTAGGCAGGAATCTCTGCCTCACCCCAGCTCCACGGGTATCTCACAGTAGGTGGGAGATGAGTCACTGAGCTCTCACTGGACTCTTTCAACTCCTTCTGGTTTTCGGTGCAGTCCTCTGTACTTTATCCTTTACCTACGATGCAAGATGGACCTTGGTGATAAACTGGGAAAAGAGAGCCAGGGGGACCTTTTTCTGCAAATACAGGCTGGGAAAGGGACACCTCGTATCTGGCAAACCCCTAAACGCTGTGGCAGGGTCAGTTCCAGCTGAACACAACGAGTTCTTTAACCTAACAGCTCGAAATCCTCCAGTGGCCACGACTCAAGGCTGCAGAGCTGTCCTCTGCAGGCAATGGGAAAAAGGGTGAAGCAGAGAGCGGGGAAAGGTAGGTTCAGAATTGCAATTTATGTTGTGGCAGCACTGGGACTCTGCCTCTGGGCAGATTTGGGAAGGGAGATGTGAACATTAGAGTTGACGGGGTGGGGAATCAGGTAATGCCCTCCCTCTCCTCACTCCATCATCTCCAGAACCTCTTCGTTTCATCCCCATTTTTCTGCAAGGAGGCTCCCCAGGAGGGTGCAATCCCCAGAGCGGAGAGGTGCAGAATCAGCACAGTCTGTCTCACTTCGCTTTTGATACCCTGATGAAATAAACTGGTACGTCACAGAATCCCTGCCTTTGGCAGCGCCACTGCCTTCTCCAGCTTGTGCTTGGGATTCCGATTTCTCCTTCCGAAGGGCAGCCCTTCGCTCTTCTCTTTATTTAGTTCCATCCTGTCGATTTCTCCCAATTTGCCAAGCTCATTCCAAACGCTGCTCTGATCCTCCAGAGTGTTTGCAGCCCTTCCAAGCTTGGAGTCATCTCTGAATTTTATAACAGCGCTCCCTGTGTCATGATTTAAGCCATTAGGAAAAACATTGAAGAGAGTAGAGCCCGAAACAGTTCTACTTTAAATGTCTTTCCCGTTCCCAGTACATCACTGACAACTGTTTTGATTGGTGTTATTTAATCTAGACCACATTTCTCCGGTTTGTTTAGCAGAATCTTAAGGCAAAGAACCAAAAATATTGCTCAAGTCAGGGCCTATCAAGCTGACTGCTTTCTCCTTAGCCACTGGGACAATTACTTTCCCAAATTAGATATACTTATATTCTTGTGCTCATCAGTTGGTTAGGTAGAAAATTATTCTGCTATCTTTCTATGAATCAGTTGAGCTGCTTTGCCCTTCATTTCCTTGATCCTCAGTGCCTGCCTTCTTTACTGATGGAGATTCTATTTAATGTCAGGTACTCTGCTTTGCAGTCCCCCAGCTGCCTGGCACGTCCCGCATCCTCCCCAGGTTCCCGGTGATGAAATGCTCATGGGTCAGAGGCTGCTCCTGCAGCTTCCTCTGAAGTTCATGAGGACACGCTGACAAGGACAGAGCTACCTCATTTCAATAGTTTTCAGTCTGTTCTTTTCCGATTCTGCCCTGGGCTCCTTTCTCCTCATTAAAAATTGTTTTAGTTAAGTTTTGAAGATTGAAACAAAGGCAACATTTAACTCTTCGGCCCTTTTTGTATCGAACATTTAAGCTCTGAGACTTGTTCTTTCCACTTTACATATGCTTATGGGCCATTTCTTCTTGCCTTTTGTATCTCTGGATGGTCATCCTGGGGCTCAGCTCTGACAGCTCCCCGCGCCTGTGTGATTCCTCCAGACTTTCCATTATTTGCAGGCTTTTTTCCCTCTGCCTTTTGTGTGATGGCAGCTTCTGATTTTGGGTCCTCAAAGAGCTCTGGATGCCGCCTCAGTGCTCTCTTCCCACGCTGCTGAGCTCTCCCCTGCACAGGCACAGTTTGCTGTTGTGCCTTTAGTATCATCCCTTTTGGCAGCCGCGAGCTGTTGGCAGCTCTTTTATCCTTCAGCTTCTCTTCCCAAGAGACTCTCCCTGCTCTGCTCCCCTGAGGCTGCCGCTGCTGCTTTTCTGGAGTCCATTATCCTCACATCATCCTTTTCTTCAGCTCAGGAGTGCTTTCAGAGCACACTCACTTTTCATACAAGCTCCTGCCACATACAGATTTTCAGGGATTATTTGCTTGCAGATGAAGTTCAAACAGGAAGTACAGACTCCTTCATAATCATCAACTTTGCTTTCCAGAATATAAATTTTGTCTCCAAAATGCTTCAAGAGCTTAGTGGATGGTCTATCCTAAATATAAATTTTGTCCCCAGAATATTTCAAGAGCTTAGTGGACAGTCTATCCTGCACACAGAAGTCCAGGTAACAGATAACCTGGGGCTTCTGGTGCCGTCTTTTAGGCATCTCTGGTCTAGACACTGGACCAATGAGTCTCCAGTCCACCAGATATCTAGCAAAGGGTTCCTCTGAATAATGCTGGACCTGTACAAGGAGAGTGTGCAAGCTGAGAGATGTCCAGCATTGAATGACATAACAGCATGAACTGAAAATACATTGATAATGATAAGAATCATAGAATCATAGAATCATAGGCAGCCAGATTGGAAGGGACGTCAAGGATCATCTGGTCCAACCTTTTAAGTAAAAAAAAAACCCCAAACCAAAGCAAAGAAAAACCCCAATTGATTTAATGCCCAGCATAAGGAAAAAATAATCAGACTAAAATAATCAGGCATTCTCTTATCAATCATTCTCCATGAACTTTTTTTTTTTTTAATATCTAAAGAACTGATTTAATATAGACAAAGCTGGGCTGTGTTTTGGCTCAGCAGAACTGGGGCAGCTGTGTGGCTGGACCCTCTTGGGTGCTGTTGACCACTGGATACTGCGGTCATGAAACTCATGGAAGCCAAAATGCTCCTTCTTTGGCCCACTCCCTTTCCAGCAAAACTGAAACTGAGCCCCTGCAGGGGTGAGGCCTCCGTGGCCTGGACAGGACCCCCTCCAGCATACACAGAAAAGCTGTTCCCAGCTGTCTTGGGCAGGTATTTTATGGAGGTGTGGACTCTTCATGAAGGGCTGGCCCTCAAGCCTTCAACTGCTGACTAACAGCTTGTCTCCTCCCACGCAAGCTGTGGATCAAGGATAGCTCTGCCTCAAAGCTTCCTCATCCCCAGGTGGGCTGAGACCCCCCACCAAGGCAATGAGAGCCCTTCTCCTTCCCTGCCTCCTCCGTTCCATCTGGCAGAGCAACGGGAGCAGCCGGTCCCATCTGGGCGGGTGGTTCCGCTGCGCCCCAAGCTCTTTGCAAGCCCGTCAACGTGCGCTCCCGGGCTCAGCAAGAGCCCTGCCAGGTGTGGGGGATGGATCCAGAGCACTGGCAGCTCAGAGAGTCTCCACAGTTGCTACAGCTACATTTGCAGCTGGAGAAGGAGGAACGTTTTATCCAATGGGATGAGTTGAGAGAAGAGGTAGGACTGCCTGTCATTGGGCTTGGGGAGCTGGTGGACAGGGTTTGGTAGGAGCATCGGAGGACTTTTTATGGCTTCCAGGGAGATGACAGCTTCTCTGCAAGGTGCTGCCTTCATCCCAGGGCAACTATCCTCATTCATGGATACAGGTTACTCCTGAGGAGATTGTGATTGGACTCCAGAGGAAAATTTTTCACCATGAGAGCGATCAGACATTGGAATAATCTCCCAGGGGAAGTGGTGGGTTCCTCAACTTTAGACAGTTTTAAGGCTCAGCTTGACAGGGGGCTGGGCCAGCTCATTTCAACTGTATTTCTTTAGCTTAAAGGGTTGGACTAGATGATCCTCAAGGTCCCTTCCAACCTGGGATACTGTGATGTCCTCTGGGCCCAGTAAGACTGAGCTAGTAAGGCCCCACATGAAGAAAGACTGGCCAAATTAAAGAGTTGGTTGGAGATGTCCAAGGGACAGGAAATCCCATTTCGTTCAGCCCTCCCACATGTTTGTTTGCAATGGGAAACCAGCATCAGCTCTCTGTAGGCTGCCAACTGTGACGGAGGAGCTGGGCTGACCCCAGGAACCACACACAGCAACACCATTGCTCTGGAAATGCCACAGCATTTTCAGCTGTAAGCACAGGAGGTACCAACCACCACAACTTTCTCCTGCCCTGCCCAGATTAGCATTTTTACACCCTACTTCGAAACCAGGGGACACACACACACACAACCCCCACAAAACAAGGAATAACAGCGAAAATAGGTAAAATAAAACAGGTAAAATAAACCCCAGAGAAATCCTCACTCAGGCAATAGATAAACCATAAACAGCAGCGCTTCTGTGAAGTCAGCTGGCTGTGGCCAAGCTACAGCAAAATGGATGTTGTGCCCTTAAGGGCTCTTGTACTCCTGTGGTATTTAATTCAGAGCGCACGATAAAGCAAAGGATTAAAGGGCAGTCTCGAGCTACGCAGGCAGCAATAAATGAGACTCTGCCTGGAAAAAGCAAATAAATAAATAAAGACAGGAGCTCCAAAGGCAGAGCGGCCTTTCTTCTGGATCATCCATCTCCAGCATCATTCCCTGCTTGTGAGTCTGCCCGTAACTCTGCCAGCATAGTAAGGCTTGGAGCTATTACCCTCCCTCATCCTCTTAAAGATTCCCCTCCTCGCTTTCTAGCCACACAGATTATATAGATTATAGGATTACCCAGATCCTCCTGGTGCCTTTTTGCCCCAAATTTAAAATGGACCTGAGAACAACACCTCACATCTTGAAAGGACTTTGTGTACAAGAGACGAAAGTCGCTCATTGTGAGCGTGGCACAGACTCTTAGATCTTTAACAGAAGGGAGCGGGAAATAATTTCAAACAGGATTTAACAGAGCACTGGCCANGGCAGAATAGAGGAGGAGGAGAACCTCCCTAAACCAGCTGGACAGAGTTTTCTTAATGAGCCCCAGGAGCCCATTGGCCCTCTTGGCCACAAGGTCCTGTTGCTGTCCCACGGAGAACTTCCTCTCCACTAGGACTCCCAGGTCTTTCTCCATGGAGCTGCTCTCCAGCAGGACAGCCCCTAATCCCTACTGGTGCCCGGGGTTATCCCTCCCCAGATGCAGGACTCTGCTTGTCCTTATTTCCCTGCCCTTGTACCATGGCAGCCAGTCCTCTGGCTCTGGATCCTGAACTTTTCTATCCTCCAGCTCATGGTACTGTGCCCAGAGAGCTGCCCGGGCAGCCACGCTGCATCCTCAGCCATTCCTGGGGCAATTCTCCAAAGGCAGAGCAGGACAACAGCACTGTTTGGGTAGGGCTTGGAAATCTGGCTTCACACTCACTTGGAGTGAGACTTGAAAAAGTCACGCTGTCCCCCAGAGGGGAAGAACACTCACATATTTTCAGACAGGTAAAGAATGTTTCATTTGGACTTGTTTTTTTTTTTTTTTTAAATGTTGTATTCCAATTCTGACAGTGATTTTTAAATACTCGGCAGAAGCAGTCATCTCTAAATGCTACATCAAAATGCTTTGTTCAGTAACAATCAAAACATGACATTTGCTCACTGAAGGTAGAACTAGTGCCTCCCTCTCCTGCTTTTATTAGCAAATGAAATTCTGGAAGGACAAAAAAAAGAAAGGGGGGGAGGGAAGAATAGTTTTACAGTTTTTCATTTTCTAAGAGGTGCAGGTCCTGTCTGAGCTCAATCCCTCCAGACTGATCCAGCCACCCAAGTGCTCTTCCAGAAAGAGACACAGGTACCAGTGAGGAGCTAGCTACAGATGGCCCTTAGCAGAGCATCCCCCAGGGCCAGGTAGGGCACAGAGGCTCCATTAATGGAGCTGGGAAGTTGCAGGTTGGCATGTGCCTTGTTCTTGCTTCTACACCCTTGTTGGAGAGACGTGTGGGCATCTGCCATGTAGGAAGGTATGACAAGGATGGGAGGTGGAAGGTGCTCATGGTGCTCTTTGGCTCTTTTGTTGGGATCAGCGTGTCCCTGGGACACGTTGTGGTGCAGCCAGAGCTTGGCCACTTTGTCCTTCACAGCCATGACAAAATCTTTCGTTGCAGACACCAGGATTTCTGTGAGATTTCCAGGAGCCTTCTACCCTGAGTGCTGCAGCCTCTCCTCTCTGCACCCCTACAGTGGCCCCCCAGGTCTCACGCCACCTTCTCCCCAGCAAAGCTCTTCACCTCTCACACAGATGCACGACTCAAAATCAAGGACGGCAGTAGGAGCCAAGAGGACAAGGGTTTATCATTTCTAATCCATTACTAGCTAGGATCTCTGGGAGGGCAAAACTTTTGCCTTCCTCCTCTGGATATACAAGTTTCTTCTACCAGAGCTGAAGACCTTTAGGGGCTGTGATGCCCATCTGAGTGAACGCTGACACAGGATGCAAGGGGCAGGTAAGAGTTCCTACGCACCTATGGGATCCATCAGCCCTGACCTGACAAGAATGAAAGCAGCGAAAAGAACGGAGAGTGGCTAAACCTGCCCCAAAAGTCTTGGAGAAGAGCCTTGTAGGGCACAGAGAGGGCCATGAGGTGGCCATGGCTGAGCAGAGTGACTTGTCTCACCTGGCAGCGTAAATGCCTGGACCTTCAACTCCTCAGGCTCTCTGTATTCAGCAGGTGGTGATGGCAGCACCCTCCACCCTGGCTCTGCCGGAATGTCACTGCTGTGGGTTTGCCCGCTGACTGGACCTCTTCTGAGAAGGTCAGTTGTTGGTTGGACTCCTGGGCACACGATCCCTGGCATTATTTAATCTTATTGAACAACTTCTGCTAAACACTCTGCTGGTGTACGGCTGTTATGGAGCCAGCTCTGCCACGGGGCAGAGGGACCCAGGCTCTGGCTGCCATCAGTGGGTCTTGGTTCAGGAAGAAAAGTGCTGCTTTAGGGAATAATTTCCAGGCAGAATAAGTTTAGTAACTGAAGTTTAGCAACTTAGCCCATGGGCCTGTAGTATTCTTGCTTACAGATTGTTGCATCTGAGTCTGAAAGTTGGCTCTCTTGGTAGGTCGCCATCCCTCCAGGAGAAGACCTGATCAATCACTGCTTTAAGAAACTATTCCAGAGCTGGATTCGTGTGGGGCCACGTTCACCTCTTCCTACCTCTGCTTCTGGGCACACACCAAAAGCAGCAACATCTACAGTGCACAGGGGACGACCGCCCTGTGGCCTCTTCTTTGACTGTGGAGTTGACCTCTCCTGCCATGGCCACAACGCTACGTCCCGGCCCACAGCCTCCCACCTCCAGCAGTAACATGCCCGCAGGGATGGAGGCTGCAGCAGGAGGAGCCATAGGACAGAAGGCAGTTGGAAAAACACAGCCTGGCACGGAGCTGAGGACTTTTTCCATCCTTTACTAGATAGCACAATTTCTGCAGCTGGTGCAGGAGATCCCACCAGCTGCCTATGAGGGAATCTCCTTCTGCAGACGTTGTGACAGGCAGGTGAGTGCTTCTGCTTCTTGCCACGGGTGGGAATTTAACCCAGGGACACCAGACACTTGATTCCCGCACGGAGGGTTTAGTGACAGGGAAGCGTCACTCTGCTTACAACGTATCACCCTGGAAATCACAAGATGCCGCTCACAAGGCGAAGCGATTTCTTTCCTCCCTCGGAAAAATGTTAATTATGCTGCCCTCATTAAATGCTAAACACATCGATCCACTGGAGCAGAGAGCACCATATGGTTATTCCTGACAAAATACATCTCCGGAGCCCTGTCGCCACGGTGGAAAACTGCATGGAGCTGGATGTGGGGAAGGACACGTGCGAAAGGGCAGGTGCTGCTCTGACCGTGCTGGAAGCCAAGCTCCTTCCTCCCTCCCAAAAAAAGGGAAGGGGTTCAGAGCCAAGTCTAAACCCCACGGCTCTTCGCTCCGCGGAGAGCTGCTGGAGTTCAGCGGGCGCATGGAGCCTCTGCAGAAATGCCCGCCGGTGAAGGCAGCAGGACGGACACACAAACACACACACACACTCTGGCCCACTCTGCTCTCTTATCGAATAATCAATGCTGCATTAGATAAAAATAGGTCCCATCTTTCAGGAACAGAGGGGTGGCACGTCTTGCCTTTGCCGAGCGTTCCCTGCTCCTGGATAGCGGCCGAGAAGTCCGTCGGCAGATCAGCCGGGCAGTGGCGCTTCTCCTGCTGCTGGGCCAGGTATAAGACCCTCAGGGACTGCTCTCGCGGGATGGTCCCTGCTCTGTTGGGTTGAGAGCCCCACAAGGGCCCCTGTGGGGATGGTTCCTGTCTCCACAGCCCCTTTTACAGCTGATAAATCAATGATTTGCTCAGTGATTTTTTTTTTTTTTGAGTGTGCATATTGCGGTTGAACGTATACAAAGCAGGGGTCAGAGTGCAAAAAAAGAAAAGTGAATTGGCTGCCTGACTTTATCCCAGCTGCCTGTTCTGGTGATAGGACCTGGATCCTTCTCTGGAGACTTTCCAACCCGCCTTGGATCTGTTGCTGTGTGTCCTGCCCTGGGTGATCCTGCTCTGGCAGGGGGGTTGGACTCGCTGATCTCCAGAGGTCCCTTCCAATCCCTACCATTATTCGATTCTGTGATTCTATGATTTTATGATTCTGTGATCTGATCACTCCAATTAGCTCTTGGTAGCTCCAATTTGCAGCCAAACCGGGCAAGAAGTGCACGAAGAGCGTGGCAAGCAGTGCACCAAGCTGAAGGGCACGGAAGATTTCTGCAGGCTCTTGTGGGTCTCTTCCAGGTATGTTGAAGTCGTGCACGTTTGCTCTCTGGGTTGGTCTCGGGTTTATCCTCTGAAGACATCTGCTGAACTTCTCTGCTTTGTGCTCTACCTTTGGGGTGTCAACAAGGCAACACATGGGCTTGGTTCTCCTCCAGAACTTACTCCTCCTGCTGCAGCAATTCTTCCTGCTTTGTACCTTGGGGGACTACAAGGACCTGAATGAAAATATCTGCTTTCCTTTTGAGAATCAGATCAATACAGATGACAACCCCGAAGACACTTAATTTCTCAGTTTCTCTTTATTTTAGGGGGACTTTGACTCCCAAATCCTTTGACTGCTGAGGGCCCAAGTGACCTGACTAGAAGACACCCTGAGGCTACCTCAGCCTGGCATTTCCTCTGGGTAGCAAAGCTCATTTAAAACAAAACCGCATTAGTCTTGGCAGCAAGTTTGAATTGCCGCTGTCTCAAGGAAGCTCCATTAATTACCGTTCCCATTGCACTATGAAAGATCAAATGCTGTGGATCAGTTTTAATTGGCTATTGATTCCTTATGTTATTACCTAGGGTTGTGCTGAGATGCCATCAGCCATACTGGATGCTTTTGATTATTCTTGTTGGCAGCTGGGATTAAAACCAGTGGGCACAGGCTTCCTGATCTGTAATGGATTGCCATGGCGTGCCAACAGAAATCGTTGGCGGGATGAATGGTCCTGCTCGGCCCGTCTCTCTGCTGTTGAGCTGCAGTGCGGCTCCTGTTGTGAAGGCAAATACCTTCAGGGGCTGGATGCCCAGGGAAGCTCCAAAGAGCAGGAGGATTTAGGCTGTGCTGGGAGCACCGAGGCAGGGTGAGTCAGAGAGCGAGGACTGGGTGGGCACCGCCAAAGCAACAGTCCCCACCAGACAGTCAGCCGAGGAGACGCAGATGGGTTTTACGTCGCTGGGGATAAACCCTCTGGCATGTCCACCACAGGGAGACCCCTGGGTGAGCACAGGCAGGATGACTGTAGATCCTAACGGTGACAGCCCTGCTAATGACCTTCCTGAGCCACCCTTTCCTTGGGGCTGAGCTGGTGATGCCTGAGCCTGGACTGTGACATGCTCTCATTAGGGCCATGAAAATGATCAGGGGGTTGGAACATCTCTCCTGTGAGGACAGGTTGAGGGAGTTGAGTCTGTTCAGCTTGGAGAAGAGAAGGCTCCAGGGAGATCTTCTAGAGACTCTGCAGTACCTGAGGGGGCTACAGGTAGGCTTGAGAGGGACTGTTCCCAAAGGCCTGGAGTGACAGGACGAGGGGCAATGGTTTTAAACTAGAGAAGGGCAGATTTAGACTGGATGTCAGGAATAAGTTCTTTCCCATGAGGGCAGTAAAACACTGGAACAGGTTGCCCAGGGAGGCAGTTGAGGCCCCATCCCTGGAGATATTCAAGGTGAGGCTCGACAAGGCTCTGAGCAACCTGCTCTAGGTGAGGATGTCCCTGCTCCCTGCAGGGGGGTTGGACTAGATGACCTTCAGAGGTCCCTTCCACCCTAAACCATTCTATGATTCTATTCAATTAAGTGACAGAGTTCCTCCCTTCTTTATCAGGGGATGGTTTCCTGTCCTCCTGACCCCAAATGACACCTTAATCTACAAAAGCTGACTTGCCCTAATTGCACTTTGACAGAGAGAGAGGCAAACCCCTCCTTCCCCCTCCAAGGACTATTATTTAATTAACAGGCAGGTATCTCTCAGGATTTACAGCCCAGCTCTGAGCTCCTGCTCTCCCTCCTCAGGAACTCAGGCCTAGGAGAGCTCACTCCATGTACCTCTGCATTTCGCTAACCGCATTTCTGCCAATCCTTCTCTACACCACCTTTCTGGATTTACCTCTGGTGGAGCCAAGGACAGAGCAGGTAATCAAAATGAACAGTCTCCATCTCACTTTTCCTTCCCCTCCTGGTTGCCGCTCTCCAACGCCCGTGTTGTAGATGGCTTCAGAGCAGAGCAACCCCTATCCTGGCACCATCATCAGTTTCTAGTTTAACCCAACTCGTGTATCTGTCCTACAGACATGACCAGAGATAGCACCCAGGAAAGAGAGAGGTCAGAATCAAAGGCACTGGTGCTGGCTGGATATCAAGGAGCATTTAGTCTGTTCCTCCTTCACAAACTGGGCTCATCCCTCTGCAACCTGTTCTTGACATATGTTTTCTAACAGGGTCTTAAAAAAAAACCCCAAACGACCCAGTATTGGAGACTCCCATAAATCCCAAGCAATTCTTTCCAGTGCTTCCCACCCTCCTGGTAAATGTCTGAGAACAAGCAAAAGGGAGAACAACGTTGAAAGACCATCTTGCACATCTTGCCCAAATGGGCATAGCTTCTGGTTCTCGGGGCCGTACCACCCGTCCTGCCGGGCATGAGGAGCAGATTCACGGTGCTTTGATTGTGGGTTTGTTTGGATGGTGGGTGAAGGGAGAACAAATGGTGTTCGTCTCTTACAGCTTGGTTTTGTGGAGCACGCTAGGATGGAGTGAAACCAGAGAGAACCGCTGTGTTATTGACTGGGAGTGGTCAAAGCCAGGACCCCTGGATTTTGAAGCAGGGATGAATAGTCTCTGAGTTAACAGCCATACTTGGAGATGATTTGACTAACTCAGATCACATAGAGCTAAAAGTGAAGAGAACAACCACCAAACGGCCTCTGCTCAGGGAGCTAGGTGTGCGCGCGAGCTCTCGTGCCCTCACCTGAGACTCCGGATCGGAAAGAGCAGCGAGCGCTGCCGTGGAGCAGCCCAGGCAAAGTGCCGCAGAGATCTGGGTCTTGGCAAGTTGTTGCCTTAATGACTTGGTAGAGAGGGGATCGCACGAAACATCTGGGCAGTTGCTGCCGAGGTGTGCATCCCCCGTCTGATGATAGCCAGGGTCTCGGCAGATCGGGTGTCCTCTCCAGCCTGGAGACTCTACAGAGCCAGAGGAAGGGTCCCGCTGAGCACGGCCACTGACAGGGTGTCTAAACTGGCCTCTTGGGCAAACATCGCTGGCTACTCAATGGACATGAGACATCCAAGGACAACTGAGTTGGAACAGGCAGGAACTAGAGAGCAGCGTTTTAGTAAATACCTTATCTTTTTAGTAAATACCTTGTCTTTTTAGTAAATACCTTCTCTTTTTAGTAAATACCTTGTCTTTCAAACCTCTGTTCCTCTGCCAGTGAAAGCAAAACGGGGAGGTCAAACTAGGGGCAGGAACAACTGGAATTAACACGATTAGTGTAGGATCTACAGGATAACGATCTGCTCGCTAAGTTATCAAACAAAGCACAGTGTTACATTAGCTCAAAAAACCTCAAGTGTGGTGGAACTGAGTGCACTTAATGTCCTGCTCTTTCCTCATCACTGAGCATTCCTTACTTCCTAAACCTTTACCTACCCACCCACCGGCTGGGAAGCAAAAGGGGAAAAGGGCTGGGCTGCAGAGGAGAAGACACCGAGATGCAGAGTCACCACCCTGGTACTTCAAGCACTGTTGTCACTGCAATTATCCATGAGAGGTTTTCTCCTCAACTTGCAGAAGTGGAACTAAAACCCAGGGAGGAGTAACAAGAGCTTCAGGCCATGCTGGCAATCGGGAGCAGGACTCTGAATCTGCGAAGCCGGCTTTGCCTGGCTGCGATCAGAGACCCTGCGTGAGGTAAGGCTGGAGAGGAGGATAAGGAGGGGGAGAAGAGCTGTTCCTAGGCAGCTAGGAACAGAGCCTTCTAGGTGCTGGCATGGCTGTGTCCATCACCATGGAGCAAAGATCTAAACGCAGTGGCTGAGCCCCTTCTGCTGGCCCGGCCTCTCCACGGGACAGAGCAGCATTTTGGCTGACACTGGTGCAGCCCCTGAAATCTGCAGGGCTGGAGAGAGCAGGTCTAGGGAGGGTCTCCTCCACCTCTGCTCTGCCCTGGTGAGACCACATCTGGAATACTGGATCCAGTTTGGGGCTCCCCAGTTCAAGAGAGACAGGAAAATACTGGAGAGAGTCCAACAGAGGCTATGAGGATGATGAAGGGACTGGAACATCTCTCCTGTGAGGAAAGGCTGAGAGAACTGGGGCTGTTGAGTCTGGAGAAGAGAAGCCTGAGAGGGGATCTGATTCATGGCTAGAAATAGCTGAGGGGTGGGGGTCAAGTGGAAGGGGCCAGGCTCTTTGCTGGGGTGCCCTGGGATAGGACAAAGAATAGCAGGTACAAACTGGAACCCAGGAGGTTCCACCTCAACAGGAGGAGAAACTTCTTTGCTGTGAGGGTGACGGAGCCTGGCCCAGGCTGCCCAGAGAGGTGGTGGAGTCTCCTTCTCTGGAGACTTTCCAATCCTCCCCGGATCTGTTGCTGTGTGTCCTGCCCTGGGTGAACCTCCTCTGTCAGGGGGGTTGGACTCCATGATTTCCAGAGGTCCCTTCCAACCCTTACCATTCTAGGATTTCATGAAGTCACTCAGAGGAGTGCTCCTCTCTCTTTCACCCCTTTTGCTACCCTTTGTTTCTGCAGAGATGTGGTTTCTGGAGAGATGTGGTAGCTCCAGCAGCACCTCATAGAGAAGGGAGAGGTGTGGTAGATCCACCAGCATTTCACAAAGGGAGAGGTGTAGTAGCTCCACCAGCACCTCATAAAGGAGCAGGATGATCTCTACAGGCCAAGTTCACTTCTCATCAGCACAGTGGTGGCAACAGTGGGAGAAATTGGCCTGGATTTTACCAGTCCAAGTCCTGTGCTGGAAGGATGCTGGAGCCAAGAGCCATCTGAACAGAGCTACCTGGGAATGCGGTCCAGACCTCTGTCCCTGCTGCGTTTCTTTTACTTCTATACCCCAATTTCCCCAACTGCTGCTCTGTGATGCTGTCTGTCCTGCTCCTCCTGAGGGCTGAACTGGCAGCTGTGCTCCTTCCCTCTGGAGTGACTCTACCCACACAATCACATATCCACCAAATCAAGAGGATTGCCTTGTCCCACCGAGTTTCTGGGAGGCTCCTTCTGCCTTTATACCAACGATGGAAGGACCCAGGCGTGAAGAGCCCTCTGGGACCCTCTTTGCTGCCTGGCAGGGTCACTTGAACTGACGTTATCTGGTGGCCTGTGCTTGGGTGGACGCTGCTCAGGAGCACGTTTGGCCGGTGGTCACTGCACTCTTCCAGTAACCACCGCTCTTTCAGCGGCCTGGTTGGGACTTGCAGCTCCAAGGTGGGCTGGAGAAGAGGCAGCCACCCCTGCCCAGCAGAGAGCCAAGGAGTTGCATGTGGAGAGACTCTGCTGTACCCAACCATGGGGCAGTCCCTCAATTCGTTACTCCAGAAAGGATGGAGTTCCTCAAAAGCCGCGCATTCCCCAGCCTCCCCCTGACCTCCCCACTCCCTTCTTGCTCTGAAAAAGAGAACAGTTTCTCTCTTGGCTTGGTGCAGGTCCCTCGGCAACCTGGCCAAGGAGACATGTTGGGGCTGCCCAGACGAGCAGAGAGGACTGTTTAAAAAAGGCGCCGTGAAGACGAAGAGGAGGAAAAACCCAGGGGGGTTTGATTTGAGCCGGGCTGCACCGGCTGGCTCTCCGCGCTGCCTCCCGCTCCTCTCCACGGGTGAGGGGGCAGGTGAGCCTGGCAATGCCACGAGATAGGGTCACCCACCTATACAGACAATGTCCATGAAGCCGTACATTCCATAGCAGATCTGGAAGAGCAGGTCCTGGCGCTGCCATTTGGCCGAAGGACTGAAGGTCGACCAGATGAGCCACGAGATACTGGCGATGAGGAAGAGGGAACCCAGGATTGCTGCTGCTATCTGAACCTTCTCAATGACTGTCAGAGAGATGGCCTGCCACTGCAAGGGGAGGCAACGGGGACAGGAGAAGGGATAAGGGGGAAGGAGGGAGGAAAAAGAGAGGAGATTATTTATTTGGTGGCAGGTCGCTGTTTGACATCATTGTGGTGGTTTGGAAGCTCTCAAAGAGCACCTATGAGCTTTTACCTGGTCCACACCTAGGGCAGCTGTTCACAAGCGCATGGCCCCGTGTTTCCTGACAGCACCGCCCAAGAGGCAATGGAGAGGAATCCTGCATCTCCCCAGGAAAGCACGGAGCCCTGAGGGAGGTAGGACGGATTAGGGACACCAGAAACAGCATCCCCATGACAGTAGGTCTGTGGTGGCCATCACAAACCAGGATGCTCAGTTACCACCTCAAATAAAGGCCTGGCAGCATCCTCAGCATCCTGTTACCATGAGACTCATCTCAGAGAGCCAGGCTTTCCTTTGGAGGCCTCCCATGAAGCTGGCTCCGTGCCGCTCTGTGAGATCCGACAGGATCCCGGCGCTAGGTGGGATCTCACGGTGGCGACGCACATCCCACAGCACTTGTTACGATCACCACAAGCTGCTGTGGTCAGGACACCCTGCCTTTAGCTGCTGACATGTTCAGGCTGCCTTCCAAGGTAAACATCAATGCTTCTTCCTCAGAAGAAGAAGAAAAAAAATAAAAAGTGGAAATAACTCTCCCAAATCCATTCACTCTTGTCACACAGCTTTGTATGACCTAGGGGATAAATATCCTCTGCCTGGATTGTCACCCAGCACAAAACTTCCCCGCTCAGATTTACACCCCTGAGACAACTGCCCTGTGAAAACCCAGAGCAGAAATTGCTTTCTTGAACAAGACCTGAGGACACGGTGCAGCGCCCCTCCTGCAAATCAGAAACCAAACACGTCGACGAGCGGGGGAGAGACGGCCTCTCCTGTCATCGAAGCACACGGGCCACCTCCAGCTGGGAGATACCTGCTCTTGAAATCCCAGTGGGACTGGCAGAAGGATAAATCAAGGTGGATTTCAACCTCCTGCGGGTAGAGAGGGTTCAGAGGAACAGAAAATGTGCAGCCTGGATTCGGCCCAGTTTCAGTGTCCCTCTGAAGCGGTATCTCCGGGGAGCCCTCGGCTCCCTGCACCTTTCTCAGACAAATCCTGGGGCAGCAGGGACACAGAATTGATGGTCATCAAGCTGCTGAGCAGAGAGAGAGCTTGTTCTCTGCTGAAGCAGGACCGGGCTCAGCTAATCGCAGTCCCCTTCCCAGGCTCAGCTAATCGCAGTCCCCTTCCTGCCATCCACCCCAGCGACTGGCCCAGCCAAAGGCAAACACCGAGCGCTGGGGACACTCCGTGATCTCTTCAGCAGCCCGTTCCCACTCGACACGCTCCACATCTCCACCAAATCCAGCCACACAAGTGGTCCCTTTGTGCCACAACGAAGCTGAGGTAGTGAAAAGCCCTCCTCTTAGGATTAGAGCTTGGTGGTGCCGGTCACAATGGGCCAAGGGCAGATGCAGCGGTGCTGGAACCGGCAGGAGATGCACAGCTGGGCAGCTCTTCTCCTGACATAAGACAGAGCAAAGGCCACCAAAAAAACATCGAAAGGCCACCACCAAAAGCACCCACTGTCCTCAAATTTGGGTTCTGAAGGTGGGATCAGCAGCTCTGCTGTCCTCCTGTCAGCTCCTTAGCTTCATTCTAGCTGAAAGAAGCTACAACCACCTGACAGGAGGTTGGAGTAAGGAGGGGGCAGCCTCTCCTCCCTGGTGCCATGTGACAGGACCAGAAGTAATGGATACAAGCTGCACAAGGGGAGGGTTAGACTGGACTTTAGGAAACATTTCTTCTCTGAAAGGGTCATTAAACATTGGAATAGTCTGCCCAGGGCACTGGTGGAGTCTCCATCCCCAGAGGTATTCAAACGTGTGTGGACCTGGTGCTGAGGGACATGGTTTAGTGGTGAGCTTCTGGTGTGGGGTCAAAGGTTGGACTAGATGATCTTGAAGGTCTCTTCCAACCAAAGACATTCTGTGATTTATTGTGGGGGCAACACCTGAAGATGGACCAAATGCTGAGCACCATCAGGGCCTCCAACGTAAGGACATGGTTTAGTGGTGAGCTTGCGGTGTGGGGTCGAAGGTTGGACTTGATGATCTTGAAGGTCTCTTCCAACCAAAGACATTCTGTGATTCTCAACACCGCCATGAGCAAATGGAGGACAAATCCACAACCACGGCCATCGGCTCAGAGCTCCAGGAGTAGAGGCAACCCAGCGTGGGTTTTGGGGTTTGCACTTCCACCCCAGAGCTCACCTCCCCTTCCCCTACCTCTGGCAAACGCAGAGGGAGCCTGGAGTTGCGCGCGAAGGCTTTACTGCAGGTCCCTCACGCCGACCCGCGCGCGCTTGTGCCAGCCAAATCATTCTGCATCATTTCTTTCTCGAGAGGAGGTAATGGACTGGCTCCTCACCATCTGTCTGCCACACCGCAGGGCCCATGGTGGCAACAGGTCCTTCCCAGGTAGCAATTCAAGCCAGAAAAAAAAAAAAAACAAAACGAAGAAGGAGCTGGTTTTGTACAACCAGCACCACTGCTTTGCAGAGATGGGGAGGCTTAGGTGTGATCAGAAATACCCTGCCACAGGGGACGGGGCTCAGAGCGTGGAGAAGTTACTCCTGAGTGCCAACTTAACCCCCTTTTCCCTTCAGCTGGGAACAGAGAGGTGGAAAAGGGGGCAGGGAGGCTGCCTGAGGCCGCTCAGCCGGGAATTTCGCCGCAGCCGTCGCGAAGAGGCTGGAGTTTGTGAGCTGTGCCAAGGGGTAGGAGACTCTCCTTTCGGCATCGGGCACTAAATGACAGTGACGCAGGCAACAGCGGCCCTGACTCCGTTCGGGAGGTGGCACTGGGGTGTGATTACCCTCTGGCAAGAAGGTAAATGGGTCAGAGCTGAACACAGGGGAAAATAAGCAGCTTGCAGAAG
Source organism: Baryphthengus martii (assembly GCA_013396935.1). Taxonomy (NCBI): domain Eukaryota; kingdom Metazoa; phylum Chordata; class Aves; order Coraciiformes; family Momotidae; genus Baryphthengus; species Baryphthengus martii. The sequence continues at coordinate 7,465 of VWZK01013445.1, read as the reverse complement.
AATTTAATATTTTCCAGAAAAAAAAAAAAAGAAAAGAAAAAAGTAATAAATGTTGTATTTCCTCTCTGGCAACCCTGAGAACTGCAATTTAGCATCCCACACCTAGCCCGAGCCACTAATAACCAGAGCCATTATTTGTCATCTTTTAATTCTATTTTGCTACACATTTTAAGGGATGAGGTTTGCACAGAGAGAAGAAAAGGGGTGAGGCAGAGGATAAAGCGCGTTACCCAGCGAGAGCACAGGCAGAAGGGTCTGAGACCGGTTCAGAGGTGGAATGTGCTGATGAATTCCCACTGCAGGACCTGATGAATCCCTGCACCGATGGCCTCAGGAGCCCACCTCAACCAGAGAGCCGTGACTTTCAGATTCCATACCAGCTCTTAGAAAATCACCCATTTTCCTAACCCCTCTCCACCACCATGTCCAGCAGACCAGGGAACTGGTGGATCACCCTCTTGTCCTTGGGTCACCACTACAGCTGCAAAGAAAGGTCTCAGGACCGTTGCAGAGTCCCTTTGCTGGCACATCCGAAACCCCAACAGTTCTTTGAATGTCTGGCTGCAGACACAGCCCCCTCCCTCCAGGGCTCCAGCAAAAATGTTCAAGCTCTATCAAGGTCAGGGTGTCAAACAATCCCACCTGGAGGGAAGAGGCTGAGAACTCGGCCCTTCTTGCCTCAGCTGAGAATGGCTGTTGAGGCCCAGGTAACCTCTGAGCTGTACTGAAGTGCACCTTTAACAAGCGTTTGTCAGTCAGGAATGTAACCTTTAGGCAGGGAGAAAGCTCTACAGAAGTTCTGCCAGGCAGGCAGAAAGCTCTACAGATGTTCTGCCAGCACTGAGCAGGGCAGAACTAAGGACTTGGTGGCACCAGAAAGCTTTAAAGGCTCCTGCAGGATAACAGGAGTAGCTTTGTGAGCTGCAGGCTTCAGAACGTGCTCAAGCAGCTCTGCGTGATGGTTTCCCACCCAAGCTGGGAAAAGGGCTCTGTCTCTCCAGACATTTCTGAAGAAATGGCCTCATTCACTCAGGAGCTGCCTGGCCTCTGCTACCATCCCCCTTGGGCTGCTTTGGCACACACACCACCCAGATGTGCACCTGCAGAACACCACACTCTCGCCGACTGATTTTCTCCAATTTCCCCAACTCCACAACCCAGATGCCTCAGAAAGAGTTTCTTTAGAAGCCCAGCTCTGACATTTGTGATGACCTTAACCAGGGGCCAAGCTGGGACCAGCGCCTGCCAGTCACGTCACTCTCCGTCAATTGCACTGTGTCACAACCTGCGTGTTCTACTTGGGACAAACTTCTTTCCTTCTTTGCTCCAGAGCTTCTGCTCAGAGGCTGGTGAGTGGAAACTCCCACTACTCATGTAACACCAACTAATAATCACAGAGTCACAGAATGGTAGGGGTTGGAAGGGACCTCTGGAGATCAGCGAGTCCAACCCCCCTGTCAGAGCAGGATCACCCAGGGCAGGCCACACAGCAACAGATCCAGGACGGGTTGGAAAGTCTCCAGAGAAGGAGACTCCACCACATCTCTGGGCAGCCTGGGCCAGGCTCTGTCACCCTCACTGTGAAAAAGTTTTTCCTTACATTTACCTGGAACCTCCTGTGCTCCAGCTGCACCCACTGCCCCTTGTCCTGACATTGGACATCCCTGAGAAGAGCCTGGCTCTGTCCTCCTGACACTCACCCTTTCCATATTTATAAACATTCCTGAGGTCCCCCCTCAGGCTCCTCTTCCCCAAGCTCAAGAGCCCCAGCTCCCTCAGCCTCTCCTCAGCAGGGAGATGTTCCACTCCCTTCAGCACCTTTGTGGCTCTGCGCTGGACTCTCTCCAGCAGTTCCCTGTCCTTCTGGAACCGAGGGGCCCAGAACTGGACACAATCTTCCAGATGTGGCCTGACCAGGGCAGAGCAGAGGGGGAGAAGAACCTCAAATTCCCCAAGCAAAGTCATGCTACCACTGTGATAGCTTCTCTGCTCTACATTTACAGATGTTGTGGCTTATTGAGATAGTGGAAAGGCAACAGGGAGGAAGGAGGGTCCAGGAGGGCCGTGTAACGGAAATCTCTCTTCCATGCATCAGAGCATCTGGTAAGACTCAGGCTACACCATAAGTAGTAGAAAGCTCCTAATATATGGCACAGACCATCAAGTCCCTCTTGCTGTGATTGCACCCATTGCTTGCAGGTTGCAGCTGCAGCTCAGCAAGGGCCAAAGTTCCTCCTCCACACAGGTGATTCAGCAAGTTGGGGCAACCAGGAGATGCCAGTGAACTTCTCTCAAGTTTTTTAGCTCAGGAGCTCAGGCAGAAATTCAAAATCCTGGGACCTGGGTCACTTTCCTTGCAGCTGTGGGTGTCCTAATGAAGAGGCCATGTAAACAAACTCTCATCAGCTCTTAAAAGAGCATCACCACAGTCAAATACAGCCAGAGAACTGGGACTGGATCCCAACGCCAGAACTGGAAGGCTGAGGATCTCTGAGGCTGAAACAACTCACAACACAGGAAGAGTCAGAGATAACAACTGTACAGCAGAGCTGAGCTCCCTGAGACCACAGGCAGCTGTAGGTCTGGGGAGATTCGTTTAAACAGATTTTCTATTTGCTAAAACCAGCGCATCAGAGGGGATGTGGCTCAGGAGCAGCTACAAAGGAGCTCTATACATGAAAGATCTGTCTGTCTATCTATCTGCCTATCTATCTAGCCATCTATCTGTCTCTCTGTCTATCTATCTATTTATCTATCTCTCTATCTGTCTGTCTATCTACCTGTCTATCTATATGTCTATCATCTATCTAGCTATTTATCTATCTATCTATCCATCTATTTATCTATCAATCTATCTCCTATCTACCTATCTATCTGTCTATCCATCTATCTATCTATCCGTCTGTCTGTCTCTCTATCTATTTATCTATCTGTCTATCTATCTGTTTATCTATCTATCTATCCATCTATTTATCTATCAATCTATCTCCTATCTACCTATCTATCTGTCTATCCATCTATCTATCTATCTATCCGTCTGTCTGTCTGTCTATTTATCTATCTGTCTATCTGTTTATCTATCTATCTATCCATCTATTTATCTATCAATCTATCTCCTATCTATCTGTCTATCTATCTATCTATCTGTCTATCTATCTATCTATCTGTCTATCTATCTATCTATATCTCTCTCTCTACCTACCTCTTTCTCTCTCTCTCTCAGAGTCCCACCACAGCAGATACCTACTCCACTACGTATCAGCGCCAGGGTGCCCACAGTACCACCACACGCTTCTAAACCCCTTTTTAAAATCATGAGCTTTGCACAAACACTGCAGCAGAGAGGAGTATTTAAAGCTTCCGTGCCCATGACTCCTGTCTCAGTGACTGGCAGACTGGAGAGCAGGAGGACGGATGGATGGATGGATGGATGGATGGATGGATGGATGGATGGATGGGTGGATGGATGGATGGATGGATGGATGGATGGGTGGAGGGATGGATGGATAGATGGAGGGATGGATGGAGGGATGGAGGGATGGAGGGATGGAGGGATGGATGGAGGGATGGACAAAAGCTCTGGATCTTCTGGTTGATCACAGCTGGTGGGATCATTTGCTGCCTGCCTTCCTGTTGCTTGGTAGGACACCTGCCCTTTTGTCCAACAACTTTAATCCTCCCCTCTCCATGGGTTTGTGGTGTTGCTGCTTTAAGACCTTTGCTCTTAAACGCCTGCAATCCAGGGATGGGGGCAGGGAGAGTTTATAGAGTGTGACTCTGCCAAATGACCAGACTAAAGGCCTCTCTCTGGTATGAGACATCATAACAGCCTGGAGGCTGGAAGGATTTGGTGTTAATTATACATGAACCATGCTCCCCTGGCTGTAACTTCTCTGCCCACGCCACAAGCCTCCACACACATCTGGCCCACGCCATGCTCCCAGAAGTGTGCAGCAGACGTCCAAATCGGCAGAGAAACGTGCAGATCCCAGGGAGCACCTGAGTGTCGGGTGTGCTGCTCTGCTCGGACCAGTTGGACATGGCTCAGGGAGCCCAGGGCCTGCCAGATGCCTGGGTTTGGCTTTCCAGCAGCCTATCCCAGGAGAGGACACAGGGGATAGGTAGCCCACATTGCTGGCTAAAATCAAGCCAAGCTCAAAGGCTTGCCCAGACAGGTTTCCTTTGACAAGGAGGTGAGCTTTGTGTGGTCATTGCCTGTATTATGGTTGGTCTGAAACCACCCCTGGAATACTGGATCCAGTTTGGGGCTGCCCACTTCGAGAGAGACAGGGATCTACTGGAGAGACTTCAACACAGAGCTATGAGGATGCTGAAGGGACTGGAACATCTCTCCTGTGAGGAAAGGCTGAGAGAACTGGGGCTGCTTAGTCTGGAGAAGAGAAGGCTGAGAGGGGATCTGATTCACGGCTAGAAATAGCTGAGGGGTGGGGGTCAAGTGGAAAGGGGCCAGGCTCTCCTCTGCGGTGTTCAGTAATAGGACAAGGAATAACGGGGACAAGCTGGAACCCAGGAGGTTCCACCTCAACAGGAGGAGAAAGTTCTTTGGTGTGAGGGTGACGGAGCCTGGACCAGGCTGCCCAGAGAGGTGGTGGAGTCTCCTTCTCTGGAGGCTTTCCAGCCCCCCCCTGGATCTGTTGCTGTGTGTCCTGCCCTGGGTGATCCTGCTCTGGCAGGGGGGTTGGACTCTCTCATCTCCCGAGGTCCCTTCCAACCCCTACCATTCTATGATTCCTACAGCATTTGCCCTCCAAAACCTGTGCCTGAGAAATTCAGAGGTTTCCAGTAAGAACAAAGCTGGGCAGAAGTTCCAGCAGACCCTGAGAAGAAAGGCCAGGGACTGTTGCTTTACTTGGAGACACGTTTGTACGGCCAGGGAGCCTGTTACCCATGTGTGGGGTGAAAGATCCAGCAGAAAGGATGTTCTTCCCGCTGTGACGTGTTGTTATGGTCCATAGTGTCAGGGCATCGCAGCCCCTGGGTCCTCTCCGCCTCCTTTCTCAGCATCAGAGGCTGGTGAGAGTCACTGAGGAGTGAGACCTGTGACCTCAGTACTGGTGGGAAGTCCAGGCCTTCTACATGAGCCACCTCCCATGGGGATTCCACATAGTGCTGGTGTAGCATCTGCTTCCCAGCAGCGCCTTTGTGCTGGCACCAGACCGGGCACGCAGCTGTAACTCCGCACGCGCTGCATTTATTCCAGCTCAGATGGCTTTTCACTCCAGTTGCTTCTTCCCACCCTCCAAACCTCCCAGTGCTTCCACGAGAAGCGCCATCAAGTCCAAGCCAGCAAGGCGTAGGCTCCAAGCCCAGGGCCTCCACAATCCTCTGGGACTCTGGCTCCTGGAGCTGATCTCTCCTGCCACTCAGGTTTTGTGTGCTTGTGGCCAAGGCCAGCAGCTCAGGCCACGTTCTAACAGGGCAGCACGGAAAGAGAAATGCTGCACCCAGCCTTTCGAAACGTGTCTGTGGGAAGGGAGCTTGTTTCTGAAGAGCTACCACAAATTGTAGCCGATTGAGGAGCAGGGGGAAAGGCACCGACCCGTTGTCCTCAGCCACCTGGGAGGTGTAGAGCATTTGGAGGTCATTTGCTAAAGGCAGTGCTGGCTCCACCCTCCCCCCCAAACCTTCAGTGGTGCTCAGCATCGCACCCCCGATCTGAGACATGGGAAGCATCGGGACCAGCTTTCCAGAAATGAACAACTGCTGCTTTGTCCACATCTCCCCTCCTGTGTTTCAATCTGCTCTGAGTTATCAGAGCCAAGAAATTAAAATACCCTGGGTCTGGTGCTTGGGATGAAACCGCTGATCTCGCCAGCCCCCGGCACATGGGAAATTGAATCAGAAGCTGCAGGGATCTGCAGAGAGCAGCCAGTCGTTTTCCTTCCCCCCAGCAAAATTTCCCCACAGTGCCCCGCTAACTTCACTACTTCATTGAAGTTTGGAGCCCTAAAAGGTCGTCCCTGTTTCCTCCCTGCGGTCAATGACCTCAGGCCTGGAAAAAGATCCACGGCGACTGTTTGGAAGAGAGCGCAGGAGTTTGCGTTCCCCCCACCCCTGTACAACTGGGCACCGTCATTAGCAAATTCCTCGTCTCCTGTTAGAGAGCAGAGCGAGCAGCAGAGGAGCAAAGCCCTCCAACCAGGTGCTGGACAGACCAACATCCTTACGGGCATTGCCCCAGTCTCCAAACCACAACATGCTGCTCTAATGTCTCTCCAGTCCAGATGGTGCTAATTAAGCAGCAGTGCCTGGATGTGATGGGCTTCCTTACCTTGGAAGCCCTGACGGTGCTCAGCAATTAGTCCATCTCCAGGTGTTGCCCCCACAATAAATGACAGAATCACAGAATGTCTTTAGTTGGAAGAGACCTTCAAGATCAACAAGTCCAACCTTTGACCCCACACCAGAAGCTCACCACTAAACCACGTCCCTCAGCACCAGGTCCACACGCCGTTTGAATACCTCTGGGGATGGAGACTTCACCAGTGCCCTGGGCAGACTATTCCAATGTTTAATGACCCTTTCAGAGAAGAAATGTTTCCTAAAGTCCAGTCTAACCCTCCCCTGGTGCAGCTTGTATCCATTACTTCTGGTCCTGTCACAGCCACCAGGGAGGAGAGGCTGCCCCCTCCTCGCTCCAACCTNAATTTATCCCATTTTTACACATCACACAGTTTTACCCATTCCAAATCTTCATTTTAAATTACCAGCCTTGGAGTGGGGCTTATCAAACCACAGTGCTTTTGAACTCAGAAGAAGGTGGGTCCTCTTTGGACCAGCCTCTGACAACCCTTTCTCAGCATCTCGGACACACGGATCGCTGCGCACCGGGAAGGAAAACCCACGCCGGTACAAATCCACTTGCTCCCAGAAACAACAACAACAACAAAAAGTAGAAATGAGAATAAATAAGACTTTGAAATGTCTCTAGTACCTTTACCTGCAGAGGGTTCTTTGTGCTTATGGCAATGACGTGGTACTTGTAGTAACACAGCTCGCAGCTCCAGCAGCCTCGCTCGCTAATCCATTTGATCAGACACGGCTGGTGCGTGCACTTCACCGAGCCGTCGCATCGACACGGGCTCAGCAACTCCCCCTGAAAAAAAGAGAGATGGCATCAGCAAGGCTCCCCTCCTCCCCCAGGCGCGGCACGGCACGGCACGGCACAAGCTCCAGCAACCATCTCTGCTCCTTTTTACCTGTTATGGCTCAAGGTAATCGTGCTGCCTCCCATCCATTTTCCCTCTCATCATTCTTGGCTGATGAGAACAGAGTTTGACAAGGATGTAACAGTCTCAGGTACTTGGGTCTGATTTTTTTTTTTTTTGTAGAAAAAGATGGCTGGGTAGATAAGAGATGCCTAATATCACTGCTGAAGGGAAAACTAGAAAAGCACGACTCTTCCTAGGCACCAGAGGACCCACACTAGACCACAGCTAGTGGA
>VWZK01013444.1:46146-58636 GCA_013396935.1 Baryphthengus martii | reverse complement strand
GGGCCTATTTGTGATCTTAATTTGACAGTCTACCTTCAATCTGTGGTAACTGGTTTTCCTTTCCGCTTGTCTCACCGCCCAGCAAAAGCTATCCTGTAAATATAGAACTTTATCCTAAATTGCAAAAAATATCTAAGATTATTATCTCTGTCATTCCATCTTTCAAAGCAACAAAACCAGGTATTTTATCGTTTTGAAGATTCAGGGACTACCTCCCACATACAATCTCTCAAAAGCATTTTGGTTACACAGCAATCGTGACTTCTCTGTTTTACTACAAAAATCACTTGAAAAATTTGCCCATACTGCAGGCTAGCACAGAAACAAACAAGCAAGCCTTTAAACTTAACAATTACATTTCAGTGTCCTTTCACATGATTAAAGAAGTGGTCACGTATTAGATGAAGACCTATCTGAGAAGACAACGTTCAGCAAAACAGCAAACAACAGGGATTTCTGATCCCCCTGAAAGGGAGACTGAAATTATAAAGAAAGTAGACAATTGATAAATACTATCATTTAGAGAGTAATAAATAAATGAGGTAGTCTCCAACACAGCATGAGAGGGCCAAGATGGGAAATTCATATAAATTTGTCCTTGACACTATTATTATTTTTCCTTTTGACCCCTAGGAAAGCTAACAGTGAGAAAGCTATACGCTTCAAACAGCTGATGGGTGTCCAAAACAAATCACAGGCAAAATAATCCCCAAGTTTGAGCTCTGAGGTTGGAGATAAACGCACCATGATCTCAGGGGAAGGTTTTACAACATTCACTAAAAAAAAACCTATGGCAGGTGTACACATAATCCCACTTATCTAAAGGCACAACAGTTTGATCCATATACAGAGGCCAAGAACCGAAAAATGTTCAACTCAGAAAAAGTTTGAAGCCTCCAAACCCAGCTTGATGGGACCCAGAATTGTACACTTGATGAATGTTAAAGAAAGGAAGCACATCTGAAGCTGCTCTTGCTAAAGCATATTTATTTTGAACGTGTTCTCCCAAGAATTTTAGACGTCTCCACTTCACAAATAAATCAGTTTAAAAGTGATGCAGAATTTGTTAAACGAGCCACAGAAATGGTAGACATACTTCAAGAAATAATGACGATCCCACATAATTAACAGCAATGAAGTCACAGTGAAATGCTTAAAAAGTTTCTATCCTTGTCAACAGGAATTTAAAAAGTAAAACTAATGCAAGTCTGGCTTTTTGGCAAGACCTTTAAAGAGTAGGCTGATGTCATTGACATTAACCCTCTGGCAGTAGAAACAACTTCAAGTTAAATATTTCTGAAAAATCTGCAAAAATCAACTGATATAAAAGACTGAAATTCATAATAAGAAATCTGTTGAAACTTAAGACAGCAACATCACTTTCCAAAATAAAAATAGCTGTACAGCAGTACAAAAAGTCAGGTTTTTCCAAATCATTACTGTGTCTTGACTGGACCACCAATGAGACAACTTTATTTAGAAAACCTTAGACACAGAAAAAAAAAAAAATCAGTCTAAAAGCTGATCTAAGTTAATTTTTTTAAAGTGCATTAATTTTTCTAACAGTGCACTGATACTTTTAAAAATCTTACATACAATAATTCAAAGAACCGGTATAGTTTTTGAAGTTTAGAACTTGATACCAGGAATAAAATTACTAATATTCTCAGGTTTATAAACCCTTTAGGTTGAGGGGCTTGCTTTTTTTTTTGCCAGCTGAGTTACTGAAAACTCTCTTGAATTGTAATGATTCCTCAGACTTTAAAACACACTGGTTTATGGAGAAAGCCAGGCAAAATTAACAGGAATTATAACTGCAAAAGTAAGATAGAGGACCTGGTATCAGCCAACTCCAATGGTCGAATGTAAATCGTATTTATATCTTAATTTATAGTAAGTCCGTTCGGTGATAGGAGGTGTGCTCAGAACTTATTTTTGGAAGACGAAAATATTTCCTGGGACAATAACTATTACTTTTGCAACTGTACTAATTTTGCAAGTGTACTGGCCACAGAAGGGGCTAAAGGAGAGACTCTGTTGATCTGCCCTAAGACAGAACGACAACTATAAAACCAGTGACAGCTAAGTCATAAAGGCTTTCAGTTAGAGCCCAAAATACAAGCAACTAAAGCAGAGTTTTGAAATGTGTGAACTACCTTGACAAAACCTGTAACAAGGTAAGGAAATGGATACATTGATGACACTGAATAAAACAGTCCAGATAGAGAAACTCCAGATAAACAGTAATGTCTTCATCTTTTTGGGTGCAGGACCAGATGTGGCAACATGGTGTTGAGAAGGTGAATTTTGTTGTCACTTACAGAACCAGAGTTTTATTTATGTATAAATCAAACAGTCTCTTGCTATGCCTTCCAGTGTAGTATAAAACTGGAAAATGTTACTTGTACATATTTGTTTCTTTTTATAGATCTTTACGTAAATTGTGATGTTAAATAAAATACTTAACAGTAAAAAGCTTACTTACAATGTTGGTCCAATCTCAAAACACTACTTAGCAGTCACATCAGTACTGGAAGTCTACCACATGTTTATCTATCTTTATATCAGGTTCAAGGTGTAGAACAACCACCACATGGGAGTATGAAACAACACTGTATAATTACATTTAAGGTGTAGCTTTGGTATTCAGTTAGTTGCATCATCCCTTTTCAGAGGAATTATTTGAAGTGCTTTGGCTATTCTCTCTCCTATAGCTCGACTACTCGCTGCAATTATTCTTCGAGACATCAAATCAAATGGTTCACCTAGAAATCAAAGCAAGCAAAATAACTAGGTTATACCTAGAGAAAAAGTTAAAGTTGGTAAGAATACGAGCATCGAAAAGATCAAGCGTAAATGATACATACAAAGACCAAGTTTTGCCCCTGGATAAAAATACTTTTCACGCAACAGGTACCTCATATAAGCTATGCTTAAATCCTCTTTGGTGTATGTTTACTGTCTTTTTTCACTTTTCCAGGTGCTCAGCCAAGGGAGTAAAGGTTGTCTCATAGCTTAAGAACACACAGTTGTCTCTCTGTCTATTAACTAGACAGGCACTCTGTTTGGTAGTGGTAACTTGGAGAGAGGATTGAAAAGCCTCTTTGCCTTCTCCTTTCAGCAATGCTTGGCTCCCAGTTAGCTATTTAAAGGGGTGAAAGTATCGTGCCCGCCCGTGTATTTACCTGACACATCCAGCAGCACTCCACCAGCTTCAGTAATGATGATTCCAGCCCCTGCCATATCCCAGCAGTGGATCCCCATTTCATAATAGGCATCAGCTCCCCCCGTTGCCACAAGGCACATGTTCACAGCTGCTGTACCGACGGCTCTAATCCTAAGGGAGACACGGACGGGTGTTTAATTGAGAACAGTTTGTACAGAAGTCACAATGTCTGCACACAGCGCACGGTGAATGTGGAAGCATCAGAAGCAAAGTGAACTGAGTGAGAGAAAGTGTGACGGAACGCTGCAGTGAAACAAACAAAAAAAACCACCACAAACCAAAAAAAAAGAAGGAATGAAGTTTTGCTTAAGTAGCTTGAAGATCTCTCCAAGTATAGCAAATTTCCAGAAACTGCATTTATGAATTCTGCTAAACAATTTTGGTTTAAGAGTGAAAACACATCTTAAAACAAGTTCCTAACCTAAAACACATTACAGAAGGTATCTACCCATGAAACCATCACAGATATTCTACTTCACTTTTTAAATACAAGAACTCAAGTAGAGTATACACCGTTCTCAGCACTGGAAAAGCCAGTTACTTCAGTTTCTCTAGTGGTGTTCAGTAAGCATCTCTGGCTTACAAAGGACCCTGAGAGCAGTAATCACAAAAATTAAATTACACAGCATAAATTTGGTCTGGATAACTTCAAAACCCTTGTGTTACAAATTTCACTTTCTCTTGGAAATGTTGATATACTTCCTTCCTAAAAATGATCATATTTACATATTTAAATATTAACACTATCAGTTAATACAAAAAATAGGAAGTATCTTACCCATGAATAGGAATACTGAGAAGTCTTTCCATGTTAGAAAGAACAATTTTTATGGTTTCTGGATCACGATTTGATCCCAATTCTGTTACTAAAAGGGATTTTGTAATGTCTGAAAAAGAAACAAAACCTCACTTTTGCAACAGTACAACTTCTACAACGACAGTAATTAGCAGAGTTTACTTCCTGGCTTTCATACAGAACTGAATAAAGGTATTTTAATATAAATATGACATATTTTGAATGTATACAAATCTGTTCTTACACGGCAAATGGCAGGAAAAAATAAAATACAGAGAACAAAGCATGATTTGTTCAACTCTGCTTAAATTGATGTCATTGGTAAATAAAATTCTACTGTTAAAAAACTTAGAACAGTCCTCAGATTTTTAAAGGTCCCACTGTAAGTGTGGATTTTACTTTACATAGGGTAGTAAGTATACAACAGTGATACCGATTTAAACCCCTAGTTCACACCTGGAAGAAGTTGAATTGTTTGGCAAATTTGTTACAGATTCTAAAGAACAATCACAGATGGATTACACATACAGGGAATTAAAAACAAACCAACCAACCACAACACACAGGGCATAAAATCTTCAGTTGCTGAGTCCTGATTTCACAAAGATCACAAGAATGTTATATGCGTCAAAGAGAACTTAAAAGCTGTTTCTCAAAACCGAACAATCCATGGCCAAACAGCCTGTCTGTGCAAAGCTATGAAACAAGAGTACATCCAGGCTGAAAACTTCTGGTGCCTCATTTGCAAAATAAATGTAATTAAGCTACTCAGTTCAGCTCACCTTCTTGGCCTGACACTTGAAGTTTTTGACCATTGCAAAATGCACCTTTTCCTTTTCTGGCGGTATACATTTTGTCTTCTACACAACTATACACAATCCCAAACTCTATCTGCAAGAAAAAGTAAAGTTACCTTGAGGGTTGGGGTTTTTTTTCCCCCTTTCTTCCTATTTACTATAAAAATACAGATCTTGGTTTAACTAATAACAAGAATTAATATCTAATCCATCAAAACCAAATTAAGTAATAAAAAGTATACCTTTTTGTTTACAACAAAGCCAATTGAAACTGCCACAAATGGAAACCTAAAAAAACAAAACATTTTACTAATTTAAAATGAGACGCTATGCTTCTTTCATTATGACACTTGCTCTTAATAAAAACAATGTTCAGTTAAATGTAGTGTATATTTTGAAAAGAAACTTGGACTGTATAGGAAATATTAGTTTACTGGAACTTGCACAATTTACCATGAAAATAGTCCCAACCACACCAATAATCATTTAAAATATGATTTTTTTTTCCACCCACTGAAATTAAGCCTGTTATAGCTTAGTAACTGTCACTCCTATTACAGGTGTCACTAGCTTAGGGACTGTTGTTTTACAGCCAAAGAATACAAGCAAGCCTCTATACTACTGAACTTTCTCAGAAGGAACAAGCTGGTGAAAATAGTCTCAAAAGAAGCAAGTCACCTGTCTCTCCTCCTCCACTTTCCCTACCAAAGTAACAAGACAGACATATTGAAATAAGAAGAAAAAATGCAGGGGAAGAGTGAAGGCAGTGGGAGTATGTAAGGCATGATCGTTAAAACCCTTGACTGAGATGCAGCCCAGTCTAACTTACAAATGTAATTAAAAAAAAAATATTTTTTTTTACCGTTTTGAAATTTGCAGTTCCAAAGCATTTGCTTTAATATCTGCCAAAACATACAGACTTCCAAGTCTGTAAATCCCTCAGAATGGGTTCTTTTCTTACAGCTTTATTAACAGTGTTCAGCAGGATTCAGCAGCTGTTTAAAGCTGCAGAGCACACAGCGGCTGTCATTTCAAAACTGCCATCAAGGATGCTCAGAAAAGCTCCCCAGGGCCAAAAACCTATCATGTTTCAAAGACAGATGGAAGAGGCAGACGGCATTACACTGCAAGTTCCCTCCTCGTCTCAGTGCAAAATACCACAAGACAACTACTGGTAACAATGGTTACTAGCTCCCAGATCTCAGTGAATTTGAGCTTTCTTAGAAATCAGCACTTGGAGCTGTTAGCGCCTCCTGAAGATGCTGCAACTCCTCATTCCGAATCCTGTTGCTTTATTGTTAAAACTTCCCTGCCCATCTTTGGCACTTGTGCCAAAGGCTGCTGACCACTGCTCTAGGGAACCAGGCTCTCATGGAGGAGCGGCAGTCAGAGTAAAACTATTACAATACTTACAGAAATTATAAGTGATGACAAAAACTGCCCAATGGCTCTCAATTAATGCAAACAACCATTTGTAACTAGCAGCGAGTTCGGAGTATCACTTCTTAAAGAAAACCCCTCACTTTCACGGAACTGTAGAAATAAAAAAAGGTAACGAGTTGCTAACATAAAAAAAAAAAAAGAAAAAGAAAGGTGGACCTGTGTACGAAGTTGGTAGTTCCGTCAACGGGATCTATAATCCATGTGGGGTTATCTGTCAGAATGCTGCCCGCTCCAGCTGCAACAGATTCTTCTCCAATGAAGCTAGAATAGCAAAAGTATTTAAAAAAATAGAAATAAATAGTTTAAAGTGTCTGAAATGCAACACTATCCTTGAAATCAAAATTCTTAAAGTGGTTTTTGTACCACCAGTAAATATGTAAAAAGCTGAGAAACACACAACTTATCTGGAAAGCATCAATCACATCTCCCCAAGCTTGTATCAGTATTTACGGTGTTAGAGAGAAGGAAAATATGTGCAGAAAAATGACTTCACGTTTTAACATCTACTTCTAGAATTTAGCATCCAGAACACTGAAGTTTTCATAACTTTTTCGAGAAACATCATCATCAAACACTAAACCCAAGGGAGACATGAGGCACAGTGTCATAGGAACCTAAATGTCACCATTTTTGCTGCTCATGAAAAACTCCAAGTTTTGAACTGCAAAATTATCCATTGGCTAAGAGTATAAGTGGGTGGAATTATCTTCTATGCCTTTTTTGTGTTGTTAAATTTATCCCATATTACTCAATCTATTAAAAGCAGGCACCAAACACACGCTTTCCTCCAAAAAAAAAAAAAATAAATGAGAAGAACTGCTGGGAGTAAACAAATAAGGTCTCTTTAATATCGACTAGGAGCTTTATGATTAACTATGAAAGTGAAGATGATTGCTCAGAAAGAAACTCTGTGTTTCCAAAAAGCAGAGGATCTTCATTCACAAAAGAGACTGAATAGTTACTTAGGTGGATGAGTATTTCACCAGAAAGAGGAATTCAACACCACTACGTCTAATGTGGCATCAAACATCTGATATAATAATAAGCTAAAATATTCTAAAATGTTTAATCAGTGTCACAGAAACTGTTATTTCAAGGTCATTCCACAAGTCTGCATGCTCACACTAATTTCTTTAGGTTACTAACGTTTTTGTGTCACCTCAGTTGTTCCAATTCTATGCATATTTGTTACATTTCACATATACGGCTACAAGAAAATCTCCAAGAAAATACAAGAAAAAATAGCAAACCCACTTTAAGGAAAGTGTATTAAACTGGACCCATTATGTCAAAATGGGAAAGTAAGTCCTGTGTAAGTAAAACTAAGCAAAATACATACAATTCACACTTCAAGAATAAACGTACTTCAGGGGGCAGGAGGAGTAGGGAGAAAAAAAACCACCAACAACAACAAAAGAAATCATTATATATTTCATATATATATCTTATTTATATGACAGACTTTCAGTTATGCAGAATTAGAAGATGCTGACTTTTAAGGATGTTTGAGGTTCCTAAACTGTATGAGATTTGCCGAAGGTACAGTTAGTACCCTGGGATCCATCCAGCACAGACAGGGAAGACATGCCAGTTTCAACAGCCCACAGCAAACAAGAAATTTGGGTTCCAGGTATCTTGGGGCCACCTTTGTTTTTCCAACACAAATAACTGAGAAGCTATTTACAGCTGGCTCAAATGGAAGTGATTTTCAGCATAAGGTTTGAGCAAGGCTAAACTCCTGCTGGGACACCCTGAGGGCACCTTGTTTTGTTACCACAGACCTGGGCAAAACTTCAACTACTCTAAAATACTTAATATACTGAGGGTAAGGGAAAATTCTGTAACTTATCAGCATGCCAATCATAATGAAACTTTGCCAAGCAAAATAAACGTCCTGTTTTCTTCTTCTTTCAGTCAAATCTCCCCTTTTCTTACCAAGGGTGCAATGATATTAGGCTGTACCTGTGAGAAGGGTATTTTTGTTTTATCGAAGAAATAATGAAGTTTTCCACTTTCTGATCGGTTTCTGTCACGAGATCTACTGGTGAGCTTTTAGTCATAACAGATATTTCTTCTTTGAGTGCTCCACGGATTATCTGTCAACAAGACGGAAAAAAAATAAAAAAAATAGAAAGAATTTTCCATACTGTTAATGGAGGAAAAGTTAGTTTTCCCCAAAATGTGAGCATCATTTTTTACTCTAATTTGGCACACTGCTCATACAAAACACAAACACAAGCAGTGACAAAACTTGAATTACAGAACTGAATCAGTCTTCACAAAGAGAACATGATATGTGCCCGCAACAAGCCGCTGTGTAAAGTTGATTGAGCTGTTCACAAGACAGACTGTCAACAGCTTTCAGGTGGTAAAATAGTAAGGTAGACAGGTACAGTTTAAGGAGTAAAACAGAGATGCTCTTTGTTTACTTCAATGCAGTATTTTTTTTTTTTTAATCGAATTTAAAGAACAAAATATATTCCTTAGTCTTTAATCAGATTCTGATCCAAAGAAAAGGGCAAAGTTGTTTTATTAAAATTAACCAAGATGTGAATAGGAAAGACGCTCTAATCTTAAAATCAAATATCTCTGAAGGATTAAATTAACCAAGCTGCAAATATGGAAGACTCCAATCTCAAACATCACTGAACGATTCTGTTAATTTGTAGTTTTGACAAAATACTCCTCAAAAGAACATCCAACATCAAACTCCTTCAAAAGTTATATACATACTAGATTCAATAAATAATGTTATTATTTACAAATAGTTTATACTTACCTCCCCAGCTCTCCTTGCTAAAGCAACTGCATAATCCATACATTCTTGCCAAGGATCTGCCATTTTTTCTTGGAAATACAGACTAGCAAAAGGAGAGATTAACACAGAAATTATTATGGCTATTTTTTTATTTTTTTTTTACAAATTCTAATTTTCTGTTCCTCCTGTTGTGAACTGCATTGTTTTCTCCTTATTGCAATACGGAACTTTGTTCTTTACTCTGAAAAAAAAACCCAAACTTAGAAAGTATTAAAAGCTCAGTCTAAGTTACCGTACTTTTTTCCCCCACATTTTGTGATTATCAAGCAGGCATAAAATAAAAACATTAAAAAGTACAGAGACTCAGTCTTGAAAGATCCATCCATATACAAGATTCCCCACATTTAGACACTGACCTCAATGTACATAAAGGCTCTGAAAAGCCACAGAGTGGCAAAAGCACATTCTTAAATCCAGCGTACAGCTCAAGGCCCTTTTGCTTTAAAATACTAGAATCTTCACTGTAATTTATTGCTGAAGGCTGCTGACATAACAGCTTACTTTATTTCTAAGTGCAGTTGAAATGACTTTGAATATTTTAAATTAGAGGATTAAAACGTTAAACCCAAAAATCTATCCTGTGCTTTAGTTCTCCATGTTTTATTATAAGGGCTTATTGCAAACACAACTACGAAATGGTTTTGATTCTTAATGAGATAGTTACAAGATCTCACAGTCAGTTAAAAGTGTCTTCTATATTCTTAATTATTATGAAGCAATACAAGATAAGTTACCACCTACAAATCTCTATTTCCATGAGCAATGTGAGACACAAAGCCGCACACCATCCATTTTTACCTGATGAATCCCCAACAGACAACAAATTTCGGAAGTTTGTTTCATTTCTGAGCTCTAGCCCTCTCAGAAGCCTTCTGGCTATTTCTTCCTTGAGTGATTCAGCCTTTAAGCGATGACTTGGCTAACAGCTTTGTAACACTTGCAGATTCACTAAGGTTAGATTAATGATCATAAAAAGACCAGCACTAAAAAAGTAAAAAAACCCCTTGTGCAATTAAGATGATCCACAAGTTCCCTCAATAATCATCCTGATCCTTGGTCCTAAACCAGTAGAGAGGGCTAGAAAAGCCAGGTAAAATGCAAAAGCTATGGTGCTTCAGTCCTGTTTATAACAGTCTTTCCCTATCATACCCTTCAAAGTACAGGTTCCATGCCACAAACACGGAAATCATTTGTCAGGACGCACAAGGTGGTACAAGAAAGAGACTCCGTTACCCATAAAAGACTGGTAGCGTTACAGATCAAGGACAGAAATGTGGTAAGGGGTCTCAGGCAAGAATGCCAGCAAGGATATTAACTTGTACAACTGGGACTGGCACATCCTGGAGGAGGCAAATCTTGTATGGGATGCCAGTTAAGAAGAACAAAGAGATAACACCAGCTGTGGCTGACATCCTGGAGGACAACCAGTCGAGACCACCAGAGACCACCGAAGACGCCCCAGGGGAATCTCCTGGGAGATCCAGGCAGAGTGTGTAACAACTATGACTATAAGATAATTAGTTCCCGGAAATAAAATGAATATGTATAATCTTTCTGGGAAAACTAATGCCCGGGTACATAAAGGGTAGGTGCCATGTACGGGATGCATGAGAGGTGGAACCATCCCCCGTGGAAATGCTACTTTCTGATGCTAAATTGNCGCGGCTGCTTCTTAGTGGTTGGACGTGGTGGAGTGAAGGTACCGTAGATGGTCTCCCGTAGAGCTAGTTTCCTGTGGATGTGGTTCTTTATTGCGTCTTGGTTTTTTTTTAGTTCCTCAAAAACTCTGAATGCCCGTGAAAAAACTGCCTTTGCCCCCTCAGCAGACCCCCCTGCTGACAGTCCTGCTAGTTATAATAGTTACCAAATCGTTAACCAGAGACGAGTGGTATTTAAAAAACATACAGTAAACAGATTTTCTAGAAAAGTCCCTAGCTTTCAAACATTTTAAAAACAATTTACATTTCAAATACTTACAACAAAATCTATCTCTCTTTCTCTATTGATAAAAGTCCTCAAACCAGATTGATTACACTCCAGGGCACATAATTTTCTAAAACAGAAACACAACAAACCCCCAAGCCAAACCTTTTTTAAAAAGTTTGTTTTGTTTTAAATAGAAGTATGAGAGATTACTGCCTGCTTTCTTAATGTGATGTATTATTTTTCGTTTGCTACAGCATTGCCTGATCACTCTAACAAGCCACATATCCAAGCAAAATTGAGCTCTTGATTGTCAAGGATTTTTATGANAGCCTTTAAGCGATGACTTGGCTAACAGCTTTGTAACACTTGCAGATTCACTAAGGTTAGATTAATGATCATAAAAAGACCAGCACTAAAAAAGTAAAAAAACCCCTTGTGCAATTAAGATGATCCACAAGTTCCCTCAATAATCATCCTGATCCTTGGTCCTAAACCAGTAGAGAGGGCTAGAAAAGCCAGGTAAAATGCAAAAGCTATGGTGCTTCAGTCCTGTTTATAACAGTCTTTCCCTATCATACCCTTCAAAGTACAGGTTCCATGCCACAAACACGGAAATCATTTGTCAGGACGCACAAGGTGGTACAAGAAAGAGACTCCGTTACCCATAAAAGACTGGTAGCGTTACAGATCAAGGACAGAAATGTGGTAAGGGGTCTCAGGCAAGAATGCCAGCAAGGATATTAACTTGTACAACTGGGACTGGCACATCCTGGAGGAGGCAAATCTTGTATGGGATGCCAGTTAAGAAGAACAAAGAGATAACACCAGCTGTGGCTGACATCCTGGAGGACAACCAGTCGAGACCACCAGAGACCACCGAAGACGCCCCAGGGGAATCTCCTGGGAGATCCAGGCAGAGTGTGTAACAACTATGACTATAAGATAATTAGTTCCCGGAAATAAAATGAATATGTATAATCTTTCTGGGAAAACTAATGCCCGGGTACATAAAGGGTAGGTGCCATGTACGGGATGCATGAGAGGTGGAACCATCCCCCGTGGAAATGCTACTTTCTGATGCTAAATTGGGTGCTAGAGAGCTCTTTATTTACCGGAGTTTTGGCAACAGTAGTACCGCTGGAATCTTAGGCACACTGATATCCAGTACAAGGGCATAGACGACTTACGCAGCAGAGGAGAAAAGAATAAATAAAAATTTACATCTGAAACCTCAACAAAACAGCAATTCCAGACCATCTATTCTAGCTAAATACCAGCGCCTGCATTGATCAGAAGAACCCCCCAGCTTCACTGTGTCCTTTCTGGATAACCCGTGACGAGTTCGTCCCACAGAGACTAGAGTTTTGGATTCCTGAACAGAGCAGAGCTTTGGGATCCAGGGCTGCCCGGCCAGGGGTCAGCGGCTCCCTTCCTCCCCGGGGCTCGGCGGCCCTGCCTTCGCACCGCCCGGGCCGAGCCACGGC